>VDFB02209775.1:0-60722 GCA_007258455.2 Sequoia sempervirens
TTATTTCATTTGGCCGCACCATCACAGGCTTCTTTTCAAGCGATTGCAAGCTCATCCAGGTTCCTCAATAAATAGCTTGCCTTTTACTTTGTAAATGTTCTGAAAGATTAATAAATCATCTATCTTCAGATTCTAAGCTGTATTCTTTCATATCTAGTCTTCTGGTATTTATTTCATATTTTCCAAGCATTTATTATCAAAATCGCACCATTTCATTTATACTGCAAAAACCACAAAAAAACTACAAACAAAAAAACTTGCATTTCCAACAGTAGCTGGGGTTGAGAGACACTAGGTCTCTTACATGTGATTTTGTTGGTGGTGTGCTTCAAGTCCTTGTTTTGGTTATGAGGCCTATGCCCTTGTCAAGACCTGTAGTACTCAACCCTCGAAGTCACAAATCAGTCAAAATGCATGCGCTCACACACTTGAGGCGTCAATAATTCCCACTCATCGTTGGCTGCCATAACTACATGAACATATGTTGGATCTTCAACTTCTTCAACATTCTCCTCAACTTGCTCTTCTCTCAGGAAAGTGGGTCGAGTAGGCCTATCTGCAATTCATGAGGGAACACGGTGTGCCGTTGGTGTCCCCACCACACTCCTATTATCTTCTGCAACCCTATTGTGTTGCATCCTATTTTCCTCTGTAACCCTGTTCTGTTGTATCTGCTACTGCATGGTTGTTGTAAATCCCTCGAAAGCACAGGCCATTCTTTCAAGAAGCTCTTCACCCTATCTTCATTTCTTCTTTCATTTCTTTGTGGACCCTCTTCTACCTTGTCACCCATTTCTGCTAATGGTACGTTTGCAAATGGATTATCCTCTTGCCAATTCTCTTTTGGCTTTGCTTTTCTGTGAGTGTAGTATCTGTGGTGACTTTTCATGTGAACCTTTAACCCTCCAGGATGGCAGGATTAAGGCTTTGATACCAATGTAAGAACTCTTCTTCCCCGAATTTTGAGACTTGTCTTTGTTTTGGATGTTTGTAATTTTTTTGTGTTTTTATAAGGTTTTTCTGCTTTTTTTGAATTTTTTGATAATAAAGAAAATAATGCCAAACATAGAAGAAATGCACAAACTGAAATTACACTACTGCAGCAATTGATAGAGGCTATTTTTATTTATTAAATCAAATCTCCAATTACATTCACATACCCGAAACCAGAGAGTAATAGTTGTTGTTTGTACTTTGCAGCCAAAAAGCACCATACAAAGAATTTCGATTCTCCCAAGTGATGTAATATTTTCCTCCAAACTTGATGCGGCTGACTTCTATAAAGCTGGGCGCCCCCTCTAGAATTTATTTGGATTTTTCTGAAGCCTTCTTAACCAAAATCGCCCCTCTTAAAGGAGCCACCTCCCTGCTGTATTAATGGCTGTCAAGACCAGGCCGTACCATTTTGAAATTTGTGCTAGCAATCATCAATAATCAGCTTCTCATCTGTTCTTCAATTCATCACCAAAACTCTTCGATTTAGCTCTGAAACCCTTGACCAAATACTTTGTTTTTTGCACAAATAGAACCTCTAAATGAAGTTCTCCTGAATGCCAAATTCAATGGATATTTCACCACCTCAAATGGCTACAACATTGAAGAATGTATCATTCTCCAATGGCTCGTGGAATGAAACCCTTGGCTCCCTTCTCACAGTAATTTTCATCAACTCAAAAATACTCTAGAAATGAATGGCTCAATTCACAAGGCTGAAATATATATAGCTCCCAAGAGAAGTTGATTTCCTCAAAAAGCACATTTTAAAACAATATTAAATATTATAATATTGCACTTAGGAAATATTTTAATATTTCCTTGAAGTTGGCACCCTCCATTAATTAAATACATGGCCCCCTTTTTATGATGAATAGACCCTCAAGTTATAAAGTTAAGTTATAACTTTATAATAGCACGTTTTAATAATTAATTATCATTTGAGCCATTTAAACTTAAATAATTCCTTCAAAACTCATCATTTCACCACGCCATCTGAAACTGGAGGTAACCCTATGAATCCCAATATGAGCAAGTGCCATACTAAAAATAGTAAGGGTCCCTCTCAACCATCCTCAGACTTACTATAAATAGTAAGTATAGCAAATAGAGCCCTGTGAACATCAAGCGAAAGCCAAGACTGGAAACCTCTTAACTCTGGAGAAGATACAAGCCTCAAAAGACCCTCTATCCATACTTATTAGCCTACGAGGGTCAGAATGATAGGCTAATCACACTGCCGACTGATGTCTAACTCGGAGGGTACATTACACATGTAATGTCATGCAAATAGAAAAATAGAATTATTATCTTACATGAAAAGGAGCTAGTGTGCCTTAAACAAAAGGATAAAAAACTCTGGTATAAAATGTGTTTTCAGACCCCAACTCCCGTGCCTGTATGCTAAGAGCCTGTGGTGACAATGTCTTATAAGGAGACATTGGTAAGAGTATCTAATGATGCACAAAATGCATTAGCATATAACTCTAATGCTTACTGAAAATACAGAATCATTGTACTGTGACTGTCTTCAAAAAATCATATACTCTTGGACTGTAGCAACATATAAAAGCAAAATCTGATAATGCTAATACACACTCTTTGACTACTGACTGCTTTATGTGAGGGATGTTTATCTCTTCTTCCCATTATAATCTCTGAAGATTTGAATCCAAACATTGAGAATCTTCATACACACCACACCACAAGGAATTACAATTAACAACTTGAAAACTCATAACATCAATTTTTCAAGCCTTTGATAGCAGATTATGCTTAATAACAATAAATTTAGCTAACAGAGAAGTACACATATGGAGGGAAACCTATCAAAAGTAAAAATCCCTTGCTCTTTAAAGTTGTGGGAATTCATGCATATACTTCTTTTTCCTTGAGCTTTTATTTTCCTATGGGCATGAGACAATTGACGTTGAGACAAGGAGAGACTGATTGTTTTAAGAACCCTTTCTTATCAAAAAAATCTATGCGCAGTATAAGACATTTTTCTTCCATTCACATATAAATCATTTTAGCACAGGTGATGTGAGGACAAGTTATGAAGATTTACGACCATTTGAAACTCGGTCAATTTGTCAAAATAAATTTGTGTTTTCAAGTGTAGTATCCACAATCATCTGATCCCAATCAACCAGTGAAAATGGCCCTTATAAGAAAATGCCAATCAATCATAACCACATAATATATTAATTGCTCACTGATTGCATTAATATATTATGAGTTCAAATGAAATTCGTTCTAATTGTCAAAACTCAGACCATGCTAACCAGATTCTGCACTCAGAAAATAACCTAATCAGCAAACTGAAGTATCAATCAAAATTGCTGTCTTCTGAGAGTGTAACCTGCAAAACAAATCTGCCGAATGCACAAAACCAATGATTAAAATGAGGTTAGAATTATGACTTGCTGTCTGAATATTCTTCTTATTCAGAATTTTCCTGTATTAATAAAGTGATGACCCATGGTCATTAAATAGACCTGCTGATTTGGGCAAACAAAAAAGAACTAGAGCACTTTAAAGCTGGAGTCTTCTCACATTTTTTTTTATCACTTAGAATCTCTCTATGAAAAAAAATAGCTCCTACGCCCAGAATAAATACTAGAAAAGAAAAGAAAAAACAAACAAACAAAAACACATCAAAGAATTGACTTGACACCTGCACCTAGAACTAGGAATGCTAACACTAAATATAAGCGACCATCTCTAGCAACTTAATTCACTAAATATAGGATATATCTGTACCCACTGCTACTGTGCCCACTGGAAATGAACAGAAGCTGAGCAACCAAAAACTAACACTAAAATATTAATTTGTCATTGATTGAAGTAATGCACTACAAGGAACTTCATTGATACAATCAATGACCACATAATAGATGCATTTTTTATTGTCTTCAAGAAAAAGAGCACCCTCGGCCCCCCCTACCTGCCCTTTTTTTCTAAAGGAGAAATTCAACTTATATTACACCAAAAACATGAGAATTATACCACATAGGCAATAGAGTTACATGGAAACTTTTACCCTGTAGAGGTTGTCATCTGTGCATGGCCGTAGGTTGAATTTAAAGTTGTATATAGACCTTTGGTGGTTTAGACATTTGCTTTTATGTTAGGAATTTTATTATTTTTGGGGGCACAGAAATCAGCTTTTATGTCACTTTATTGTCCTAGGACCACACTCTAAGGGTATACTACCGCTGCTTTGGGGAACATCAGGGGACTGGTGGAAGTTCTGTTTTTAATTTGAAATACATAAAGTTCTTAAAATAGGATTTGAACATCTGAGCTATCGCTACTCTACTGCCTAAAGTTTTTTAAGTAAACTAGATTGCTGTTTAGGAAATGCAACATATGGTGCACATGAATGCACAGTCAGCATTCTGATGTATGCCACCAAACCACAACTGAGCATCTGAAGATTTGTCAGCAAGATGATAAAGAGTTACAATGTATCTAGGGCATATTTCTTTTATTTTCAATACATATTAATTCACATATGTAAAGCTCTGTATTGAATGTTCCTATAATTCCAGAGATTTTCAACTTCAAATGTATTTGTATTTCAGCAACTTCCAGATGCATCTAGACCTGTTTCAGGCTACTTAAAAAATGCTTCTGTATTCTAAAACTAGGACCTGCGATACCCATGTTGAAAAACATAGGAGCATTTTAAATGTTTCATTTCCAGTTAATTAAAATTGACTTCGCTATTAGTGAATACAAAGGATAAATAACCCATAGATGTGCACCTTGCAAGTAACAGACATATCTGCATAGACGCTAAGTAGAGAACTCCTGCACAAGAAACAGGGTAAATTTCTCTTAGTGATGCTAACAAGCTACCAGATATCCATATATATATGCAAAAATAAAGCCATGTCATATCTCTTTTATTCTTAAATGATATCTGTGGGTACTGCAAGCAAGAGATACAGACAATACATCAACTGAAAAATAGAGTAAAATATACAAACATTTTGAAATACAAAAATATTAAGAAAAAATCTAGCATATGCATTACAAAATATATGAAATCACAACAAAACCGGAGCTTAATTTTCAATGTGCTGACCATACAGGCCTCAACTGAGAAAGGAAGCTGAAGCATGCAACACATCTAATGCATCATACATGAACCTGATTTTGTAGTATGAGTTCACTGTTTAGAATAAACTTTCAATTTCCTGTTTTCTTTTCTGTACCCATTTCAATCTTAATATTTCAAATCAATTGTGTCAAAATGAAAGACCTACAAGGGTTTCCATAAGTCTCCACTCAACCAAGTGATCGCACTCCCAGAATCATGAAATGGTTTATTGCAATGACCAAAAGATATAAATGCATTTTGAAATTGGAAGAGAATCACTTTATATAGAAAAAGCCTAATCTTATGACATTATTTAAGGCCACCCATGATTAATAAATGTATACTGCAAATACCTGCTGAATAGTAAATGGTCATATGTGTTTTTCAGTTTTCGATCAAACCTGTGAACAAAACATAAAAGTTTCAAATACATAGGAATCAACAATGTCAGACTACCAAATTAAAATTGAGAAAATATCAAATATAATCATAGCTCTGACTGAGAAACATGTTCAAAAATCATTGACAAAGAAAAAGAATAATATTAACAAAGAGGCAACTGATATTGTGGTCATAAGATTTTTCCAAAATGAAGAAATGAAAGGAAAGTTTTCAATGAATATAGAGATACTAAACCTTTAATTGATGATTTACTAAACCATGCACCAATATTTTTTGTGTTGATAGTACAATGGAAACATGATACACCATGAGTCATTTATACTCCAATGAGGTAGATGTTCTATGTGTTAAAGAATTGCAACTTACCAAATGTGAATGTTGATTACTGGAACTCCTACTAGCTTTTCCAGTTTGTTGAAGTAGGAAACTTCCTTCCACTCTTCAGGTAAAAGTAGCTTGAGGATGTCAACTATTTCATATACAAACACAAAGTTCCTCAAGTCAACAAAAGGAGATTAGAAAAAAGAAAAGAGATTGCATCAATGTCCATGATTGACCATAGTAGGTAAGTGGGACTCCAAAGTACAGCAAGTTACAATAGATAATCAAGAGCACTAAAAGGAATAAAAAAAAAATTAATTACTGCCAGTAAAACATACCATATACTCTCATCATAGAGTTTTGCTCTTACCAGGTATGGCTGATACATAAACATCTCCTTCAACAATGTTACCACTGGCCAAAACGAAGTGCTTTACTGTGCCATCATGATTTAGCTCAATCTTTTGTAATCGAGAATTTAGCCGAACATGACCACCTAGTGACTGTACATGATCAACAATTGGCTTGCATAGCCTCTCCGGTGGATTTCCATCTAGAAAGGCCATCTTTGACCCATGCTTTTCCTGTTTCAAATATGCAGCAATTATTAAGGCCCTGCCTCGTGCATCTCTGCAGATTAACTTTTCTTATTTTTCCATGGCTACTCTCTTTTCATAAATCAACATTTTTTGCATCAGGATATGCCTTCAGAATTTCCAAATGCCCTACACAGAATTTCACAGTTTGAACATAATCCAAACATCTGAGGAAATTTGTTTAGCAACAACTCCTCAAAGAAAGTTCAATGTTAATGTTACGGAAATCTTCATTCATCATGTGTATGATTTAAACTGTTTTCATTGGAAAAAGAAAATGTGATAAAAATAAAACAGAAGAAATTTACAAATTATAATAAATGTTAAATCCAATTTAACATGGGCATGGATCACTATCCACAATAAAATATAATCTGAGCAAAGAATCAGCAAACATCTTACAGTACATGCCACTATGCCCATCTGATACCAATCTTCAAGAAGGAAAACACAAAGTGAAAAGAAGCTGACAATGCATTTATAGACCTGAAGAAAACGATTCAAGGCTATGAGAATACACTGCATTGAAAGCTCCTCAGGATTAATAAAGTTTAAAGCCTTCGACATGGCTACAAATACTTCATCACTGACTCGATCAGGTACCCCCTGCAATATCCGGAGGAAAATATGATTGTTACCAAATAAAAATCACAGAGAAAAAGTAAATTATGATATTAATCTTTAAGGCTTTAGATAATCCTATATCTCACAATCTGCAGTCCATAAAGAACAGAAGCAAAAGCAAAACTAAAAGATGAGACAATAAGCAGTCACTATCAATGCAATGACCCTTTTTGATACTGTTCCTAAAGGCAGGCACCAGATCTCTTGAATAAGAAGCAAAACAACCTGAAAAGTCAAAAAAAAACATCTCTATCTTGTCGGCTACTGATGTGCGTTATAAACCAAACTTCAGCCTCCACAGGCACAATGAATACAGAAGAATCTGAAAATTAAATGAGAAGCAAAACCAGCTTTGTAATAAGACCCATAGCCAAATAGTAAACCCTGCACCTTTTCCAAATTGCCAGAAAGAATCAACTTCACATAATCGATCATATGTTATTCTTTGTCTCCTTGATCACATCACCATCTCTTAGTGTGTTTTGATTCAAACCTCTTATAAATATTGTCTATTTTATGTTCGTTTCATGCCTAGCGTGTTTTCTGAATCTTTTCCCAGCTATTTGTGCCTTTTTTGTTTGCCTTCTTGGATTTTCCACCCTGAAAATCTCTTGAGGGAAGGCTATGGTAAAACTTTAAGTTACTTTTTCAGCTTGCCTACTATGGACTCAGCCTTGCATGCAGGAAGAAGAAAAAAGGGATGAGGAGAATGAAGTTAGAATTAAAGGTGATTTGCTTCAAGCAGAGGGTAGTAAGAATCCTTCAGCAAAGATTGATGATTTTCAAAACCTTAGAAAAAACATTTAAACAAACCCTCAAAATGGAAAAATCTACTTTTGTCCCTTAAAAAGCAGTGGTTGAAGATAGAAAAGAGCATGGGCACTCATACGAAGTATATGGAATCAAAATTAGCAAGGGAGAAAACTGTAAGTACCCTTCCTCTTTGAAAGAACTTGTGGCATGCCCTAATTTAGAATGAATGAGATTGCCAAAAAAGATGAAATTTTAAAGAGTGTTGAAATATTTTGTGTTTGTCTTAATCTAGAGATGCCCCACTTTCCTGTTGTTTTATTGATGACTAGTTTGGCTCCATCTGGGGCAAGAATAGTCTTTTCTAGATCTTCTTAAAACTTAGCAGTATGTAAAAATGTTTTGTTCGCAAGCCAGTTTGGAAACTATATAGGTAGGTCAGTTTACAGAGCCCTACTATTGAATCCCAACCTTAACACTATGGATGTTGTGCTTCAAACAGCTCCCAGTTGGTTTGAGATTAAAAATATCCCTCTTCACCTTTGGTCTCTATTGCCCCGTGCTCTCAAACCCTTAGGAGAATGTTTGAAAGAGGAAGAGACAAGTTTTCCTCTTCCCAATTGTAATGTCCCCCTTTTTAGCGTGATCTTGTTTTGAGTGTGTTAGCCTATTACTTAGACCCTTGTGGGCTAACTGTTTTGGTTAGAGGGTCAGTGGTATCTTCTGGAGAGTTTGTTCGTTCTCATCTTTTGTGATCAGGGATTGGCTCATTGTAGGCCTTGGCTGTACAGGAGTTGTCTGCTTCTGACGGCACTGAATTCTATTGAGTTTTGAGGAAGTTAGGCTTTTACTTAAGTGATTTTAGGTTGATACCTCTGTGATGAGCCTTGCTAGCTCACTACTCAAACCCCTGTCTTTTTCTTAAGTCTATTTGTGTTTTTTAGTTTTTTAGAGAAATTTTGTAGACAGAAGAGAAGGTGCACATCATATAAAAGCTCACAAAATGAAAACTTGAGCAAATCTAATCAAACTGAAATTGTAGAAGGTATTTAATAAGCTCAACAATGGATTTAGAACCTATAAACATACCCGAAAGCCTCCAGTTTTTTTAATTAAGAAAAGAAGCCAGTTTGCCAGTCCAGAAGAAGAAATCTGACTAAATCTAGTGTAGAATGATACAAGCATGAAATCCAGCTGAGAAACTGGAGCAAATGAAAGGTAGATGCCAAGTGCTGATGATGGTGAAGAGAAACCCTCAAGAAGGAAGGCGTTTCTCCATGTAGTTGGTACGCCCTAGCTCAAACAGCCACACCTTTCAAGCAAAAAGAAGCCCAAAACATCTCAGATGGTACAGCCATTGAAGTATGATGCCTGCCATGAAGAAAGGAAGAACATCATCCACTCAAACCCTCTGTTGCTGATGTAGAAACCCCACAAAATTCTGATAAGACACTATAGAACTTCTGAATGAAGCTCTCTCAAATTGCACCAATTCAGCTGATCTCTCACAGCCTCACAAGTGCTCACACTGAAGAGATTTCGTTCTCCAATGGTGGATTGCTGCAAACCTGATCACAGGATGAAAGCAAGGGAAAAACCTCCAAGGCAAAGTTGAAATATTCAATAGATGAGTTTCTCATTGCCTAAAACCCTTATATAGCAAAGAGGTGTGAATTTCTAAGGATTAGGGCATACTTTAGGTCATTTAAATATTTTGAAATAACCTCAAGTCCTTTTCAATAGTTTCAGATTTAATATTTGGCCCCCACATAAAGGTATTAGTGATATAAAATTAAATCACCTTTTTTTCCAAACTTATTTAAGTGATATAAAATAATAAAGTCAATTTGACTTTATAAGAATACTTTAAGTTAAATAATAACTTAAATCACTTAAGTAAGCCTAACTTCCTCAAAACTCAATAGAATTCAGTGCCGTCAGAAGCAGACAACTCCTGTACAGCCAAGGCCTGCAATGAGCCAATCCCTGATCACAAAAGATGAGAACGAACAAACTCTCCAGAAGATACCACTGACCCTCTAACCAAAACAGTTAGCCCACAAGGGTCTAAGTAATAGGCTAACACACTCAAAACAAGATCACGCTAAAAAGGGGGACATTACAAAGATTCAGTCAGATTTCTTCTTCTGGACTGGCAAACTGGCTTCTTTTCTTAATTAAAAAAACTGGAGGCTTTCGGGTATGTTTATAGGTTCTAAATCCATTGTTGAGCTTATTAAATACCTTCTACAATTTCAGTTTGATTAGATTTGCTCAAGTTTTCATTCTGTGAGCTTTTATATGATGCGCACCTTCTCTTATGTCTACAAAATTTCTCTAAAAAACTAAAAAACACAAATAGACTTAAGAAAAAGACAGGGGTTTGAGTAGTGAGCTAGCAAGGCTCATCACAGTGGTATCAGAGCACTGATCCTGCCAGCTTGTGGGGTTAGTGGATTCTATGCGGTCACACCAGGACAAATTTGACAGGTACTGTTCACACAGGGGTTGAACAGCAAAGTGGTTATCATGGCTTCTAAATTTGTTGATGAAGTAATGGTTGCTTATGAGGAATATATAGCATTTCCAGATAAGATAAAAGATCACCTAGACTTTGAACAATATATGGAGCATCGGATGGTTTATAATAAGCAACGAAGCAAATCAAAGAAATGTGAGCAGAAAAATGTAGAGAGCATTTCAAATAATATTCAGCAGAAACCTATGCCATCACAACAAAGATTAGCTCGTAGCTTGCAGCAGTCTGAAGACTCCATTTCAAGACAAAGCTCATCACAAAACAAAAAGAAATTGAGTTTCTTTGATGTGTTGGGGTTAAAAAGGGATCAATCAGCAGTTAGTGACCAGCATACAGCTGATCTTATGGAGGACAAAAATCAGACTTACATAGAAGTAGATGTTGGGCACAGGACACTTCAGGATGAGCAAGTGTTGTATGAAGACAAACCAGTTGCATTAGAGCAGCCACATGAAGATAAGGTTCCTTGTGATGCTTCATCAATTACTATGAAAGAAGAAGTGTACAGAAATATGGCTTCTACAACATCTTTTGAGACAACTTCTATTGAAGAGAAAGTTTTACACCATGATAGTGGTTTTGTTGAACCCCAGGAAGATATTATCAGCACTAACGGAGATGATATCAGCCTTGAGATCAATTCTGATTTTATGAACAGCAGTCCATTACTTTCACAAAATCATGAGGTGACGGATAAAGTACATGAAGATGGTCATGTTATGGAATCTCCTAACATTAGCATTGAAGTTTTGCATGTTGAGCTTGAAGAATGTTTGGTGGATTCAAGTCACAAACAGTCTGATTTTATATATCAGACCTTGGAAGATGTGAACAAAACTCAAGTTTTGTGTGATGGGTGGCTACAAAGGGCTAAGAAGGCAAAGATGTTGGCTGCTCAAGCAAAACAGCGTTTGCAAGAGGTCAAGGAACGCTGCAGCCAGCTAGATCAAGCAAAGAAACAAAGGGAGTCACACCTTAGATCTCTAATTCTTCCAAGAGAAGAACATGTAAGAGGTGAGCATGCTATGGATGGACTTGCAGTGACTTTGGCAACAAAGGTGTGTGAGGATATTGTCATAACAGCAGCTTCTACCTTGCCAATCGGGCCATCTTATGAGGTACATAGCAGCAGTACCTTTGATGATATTGTGTGCGAAGTTGGTAGCACACACAATGTTGCTTATCAGTTTGTTGAGCCAATTCAGGAGTATGAGTCGATTTATTGTTCTAGGGATTCTGAGATGGGTGATTTAGATCAGCATGGAGTGATTGTGCAGTTTGTGAATAATCCATTATTCGAGTTTGATGGTGGATTAGTCTATGATAATCCACTCTTCCAGTTGGAAACTGATCACACTTCTGATACTAGTTTGGCTTTGGGCAATGATCACAGTGTTTGGGATCTTTCCAATACATCGGGGTTCCAAACAGGACTCACGAAGGAGTTTTACAGTGTGTACACGGTGAGGAGTGCTTACAGTTTTTCCTTTGATCCACCTGTACATGATTCGTATTCAATGCACAATTCTTGTGCGCATGATGATTCTCTTTGCGCAGTCGAGGGAAGCAAATCATTTTTGTGCTCAGAGTCACCATCTTCACGAGGTGAGACTAGAGGCTGCAAGTTCCCGACTGAGTTGTTTGCAAGGGATTACTTGCAGGATCAAAGGTTGGATTACCATCATGCTGGTGTGTACCTGACAGAGTTTGCTACTCCTGGGTTTCATGGAGGTTGTAGTGGCAGTGGACATGATGGTTTGGTTAGTTATCACATCCCTAGGAGTTTCAAAGGGACTGTCGAGAGATGTTGTGTTGCGGATGCTTCCCAATATTCTTACTTTATTACGATGGATGGATGTGAGTACCGTTTATATTGGGATCCAGGTGGCGACAGGATTGGTACTGTGTTTTGGTTGGGTCCTAATGGATTGCTTCACCACTTCTGGCATGGTGAAGTTGAGATCAGTGTTGAGCAGCGGAAGACAGTTGATGATAGTAGGGACATTTCACAGCACTATCCTTGGGATCCTGGTGGAGTGGTTGATCCTTTGTTGTTGAGATTGCTTGCAGTCAAGCAATTTCAGGGAGGGCGGATTGTAATGCCCCCCTTTTTAGCATGATCTTGTTTTGAGTGTGTTAGCCTATTACTTAGACCCTTGTGGGCTAACTGTTTTGGTTAGAGGGTCAGTGGTATCTTCTGGAGAGTTTGTTCGTTCTCATCTTTTGTGATCAGGGATTGGCTCATTGCAGGCCTTGGCTGTACAGGAGTTGTCTGCTTCTGACGGCACTGAATTCTATTGAGTTTTGAGAAAGTTAGGCTTACTTAAGTGATTTAAGTTATTATTTAACTTAAAGTATTCTTATAAAGTCAAATTGACTTTATTATTTTATATCACTTAAATAAGTTTGGAAAAAAAGGTGATTTAATTTTATATCACTAATACCTTTATGTGGGGGCCAAATATTAAATCTGAAACTATTGAAAAGGACTTGAGGTTATTTCAAAATATTTAAATGACCTAAAGTATGCCCTAATCCTTCGAAATTCACACCTATTTGCTATATAAGGGTTTTAGGCAATGAGAAACTCATCTATTGAATATTTCAACTTTGCCTTGGAGGTTTTTCCCTTGCTTTCATCCTGTGATCAGGTTTGCAGCAATCCACCATTGGAGAATGAAATCTCTTCAGTGTGAGCACTTGTGAGGCTGTGAGAGATCAGCTGAATTGGTGCAATTTGAGAGAGCTTCATTCAGAAGTTCTATAGTGTCTTATCAGAATTTTGTGGGGTTTCTACATCAGCAACAGAGGGTTTGAGTGGATGATGTTCTTCCTTTCTTCATGGCAGGCATCATACTTCAATGGCTGTACCATCTGAGATGTTTTGGGCTTCTTTTTGCTTGAAAGGTGTGGCTGTTTGAGCTAGGGCGTACCAACTACATGGAGAAACGCCTTCCTTCTTGAGGGTTTCTCTTCACCATCATCAGCACTTGGCATCTACCTTTCATTTGCTCCAGTTTCTCAGCTGGATTTCATGCTTGTATCATTCTACACTAGATTCAGTCAAATTTCTTCTTCTGGACTGGCAAACTGACTTCTTTTCTTAATTAAAAAAACTGGAGGCTTTCGGGTATGTTTATAGGTTCTAAATCCATTGTTGAGCTTATTAAATACCTTCTACAATTTCAGTTTGATTAGATTTGCTCAAGTTTTCATTCTGTGAGCTTTTATATGATGCGCACCTTCTCTTCTGTCTACAAAATTTCTCTAAAAAACTAAAAAACACAAATAGACTTAAGAAAAAGACAGGGGTTTGAGTAGTGAGCTAGCAAGGCTCATCACACCAATATTGAAGTAGGATTTTGATTTCAGTTATATCTGTAGATGAATTTTGCAGTTTCAGAACAAAGTGTATAAATATGAAATTGTGAGACTCAATGGGCTCAATTCTTGTTTTGTGTAAACAAAATAGTCATCTTCATTAGGATTGCCCTAATAGTGGTAGAATAAATTGATCTCATCTTCGAATATTCCTAATGAACACCTTATAGATGGAGTAGTACTGTTACTAAATATGATTATTTGTTGTCTCCAGAGAATTATGGTAAAGTAGAAGAAATAAATGTTTTCCAATCATCCTTCAGACATTAATTAAATAAATATTAATCATTTATTTAATTAATTCATCCTTTATCCTTATTCCTCTATAGTTCGCCTTTAATTAGATAAATTGATATTTATTGAATTAAATCCAACCTCATAGTCCTATCCTACAAGAATTAAATAAATGCAAATTATTTATTTAGTTCCTCTCTTTTCCCATCTCAATCCAATTAGTTGATTAAACCTAATTAATCCTTGCACATTCCTAAACATAATTAATCTGATTAATCACCTATCCCTAAAATCCAACAACGAAATCCTAGCCATCCATCTATTCTTATAAACCTTAACCCTGCATCTAGCACATGCGACTCTCACACATGTCAAAGGAGTCATATGTCTCCATCCCTTATCCCCATGTAATCTCTCACACATGTGAGATGAGTCACATGTCTCCATTCAACTTCCCTATGTGTCCTCAAAAATGTGTGAGAACACACTTGTCATAACCACTCTTCCTTGTGTCCTCACACGTGTGAGAGCACATTAGTCATAATCACTCTTTCCTATGATCCTTACCGTTAGATATAGTCAAGCTGATGCTAGCCCTTTAAATCTCCTTGATATTCCTCCCCAAGTGCAGCAATCATATGGTGTCATTTGGCCTCTCACTCATCCTAGCCTCTCAAGCAATCTCAACTTTTGATCTCAAGAGTAAATAGCAAGCATCCATCAACTCTCCAAGAATTTTATAAATCAAACCATCTTCAAGCCATTTGCATCAAGCCTCTCCATTGCAAAGTCATGTTGTAGAAATGAAGAGCAACCACATACCATCAACAAATCAAGAGCCCATCAAGATAATTCTTGAGAGATCATTGGAGACTTCTCAAGGTTTTGGGCGCTTCATTCTCTTCATCAAACTCAAAAAGATGTATATGTAGAGACGAGGTATAAAGGTTCAATTGTTGCATTTTGAGTCTTTTTTTCTCTCTGTGTTTCTCCATATATTCAATAATGTTGCACTAACATATCATAATTATGACTAAGTAACTTATAATGTAAATTACAGCCACCAATATAACTTCCCATACAATAATTAAGCATCCACATATTCTAACGTGTGCCTCCTGGAGTATTCTTTCATTCTTTGCCCCTTTAGTCCTTCAGTCTTCTAACACGAGATATGTCATTTGACAAATAAAGAGGAATTTAAATGAAAAGAAGGAAAAAATTAAAAAAGAAATACTCCTAAGCTAGCGAAATCCATCTAATGAGAAACATGCCAACACTACATTCAAATTATAAATGGATCAACACTTTGGCAAAATTCATTCTAAATGGATCGAAACTTCAACAAAAAGCAAACAAACTGTAGTTTTCTTAATTGAAAATGTGTTATTTTAAGATCATGTTGTACCCATACAAAATTCTTTGTAGAATGCCAATTTTTGAGTCAATTGCAGGAGTTTTAATGGCCTTTCATTCTCAGACATCCACCACCAATCTTTATGATTTTCAGTAATCTTTTAATGTGAAGAAGGGACAGTTTTGAAAGGTGAAAATTGTTCACAAATGCTGAATGGGCACGACATATTGGAGATTACTGAGGTTTACAAGATGCAAAAATAGGCCTCATAAAGCCCAAGCACATGCTGTTATAGGAAGCTGTTAAAAGTTGCATCAAAATACAAAAACACTTCAAAGCAGGTCTGCACACTCCCAGGACCAACACAACAGGGGGAGAAGAAATTTTGCCAAAGAAACAGAAAGAAATGAATCAGATCTGAACTGGCCATTCAAGAAATCGGTAAAGAGGTGAAGAAGAATTGGGTATGCAATTAATATCAAATCTTGACAAGCATACAAATATATATATACACATGTATAGATCGAATAGCAAGGCGATTGGAGGAGATCAGGAATAACTATCTGCACTCAGCAGCCAAGAGCAGAAGTCAGCAATTGTTAATATGTTTGCATCTTAGAGTATAGCAGTCTTATATTTTAGCAAGTATGGTGGTATGCACTATTATGATTATTGTGAATGATGATATGTTTATTAATGAATCTGGATATATTTAGTGTTTGTAATTCTCATCAAGCAACCATAAGGAGGAGTGAGGGAAATACCAGCAGGGTGAGCAGATACTAGATTTCTTTCTAAGTATGCCACTCCAAGTTGGCCACTTGGAGCCAAGGGGGTGAGTGTCTGCCCTTGGGCTTAAAAAGGGGAATCTACGGGCCTCCTATTGTAGTTTTTCCACAATCTCTACATGGACTGGTTGTTGGATGGATTCAAGGAGTTTCAATCATAAGAGGGATGGATAAGGCAGCATAGATAGGGAAAGCAGATACAAGTTTATCCACTAAGTACGCCACCCCATGACGGATGCCCGCATGTCTGCCACTTGGGGCCAAGAGGGATGGTATATCCACTCTTGGGTTTAGTATGGATAGCTTCAGGCGGACTTATCATGTTTCTCATCTAAGTCCTATTATGATTAAACTTCCACTATGCATAATGGATATTGTGTAGATTATATAGTTTTGAAATAGTTATATATTTTTACATGGTTTAAAATTTAAATAGATAAGACATTTATTTTGATCATAGGAATTATATTTCCAATATTGTCTAACATGATTGCAGGACCTAAGCCAAGTTTTATATTGCTTCAAGCATCTAAATGGTTAGCTATAGCCCTAACTACATCAAATTTTTGATTCTAGGGCAAGATTAAGGGCAATCCCAAAAGGGGGACATTACATTGTATCCTAGGGTTCCCAGAACATCATGTTGCAGATTTGCCTCTGACAGTTAGGATTTGAAATCAGTTTTTGTCAAGCAACTAACAGAGATTTTCAGGGATCATCTTTAATGAAGGCTAGGGTCGAAAGTTCTTGGATTTGACAAGGTCGTATCTTTCAGTTCACCAAGTATTGCACATCATCAGAAGCAGTTAGGGCTGGTAAGTGCATTCTCAGTTAGATATCAGATTCAATTCATTAAGATTGTTTAGTGAATAATCAATGCTCACTAGGGTCTCAAGCTTCTTAAGAACAAGGACACTATTCTTGCCACATCAGAATCATGCATCACCATCAGACTGGCTCTTTCTAGTCATGTATATTATTAGAGGAGAGCTATTTTTAGACAGCCTTCTAGAAGGTTTATCTCAAGACATGATATATTTAGCTGAGGTCTATTTAAATATTTCCTTATCTTGGTGTATTTCTTACAGTTCTATATTTAAGTCTTGCGATGTGTACAAGCAAACTATTTCTAGCATAGGAACTTTTGTGTGCTTTTTATTTATCTTGAATAAATTGCAAGTAAATATTGTAAAAATTATAAATTAAGCGTCTTTAAATTTTATTTATTGAAGGATGCATGATAAAAGTCCAAACTATTTCTAGGGGCCAAGTCTAGGTCAAAAATCAGCTTGCCAAATCTAAGCTGAGTCCAAGTCTTGTAACATTGGTTGATTGTGTTGATTTGGTATATTGAATAGAAATTAGTGATTGTTGTAAGCTTTGTATCGCAAATTTTATTTGATGAGGCTGTTGTAGCTTTGTATGCGACTTCCATTATTCAATTTACTGGGTCTTATATATTGTTTTCAATCCAATTCAATTCTTGTGTTGCACTCACTCTTTTTGGTCTCTGATTTTAGCCAAAAGAGTGCGTGTATGATAGCTGTCATAGATCAGGTTGGCAATGTTGGTCAAAAGATGTAAAATCTCTCAACCATGTATAAGTGTTGATTAGCCTTTTGCGCATACACAAGAACCAAAAGATAGCCAATTTCTTTAGTTTGTTTGCAATGCATGCTCAAAACTCAAAGATTCAACTTGTACATATTGTAGAAAGATAGAGGCCGTTTCCTTATGTTCTAGGATTTAGTTTAGTTTTTAGTTGTGAGCTTCCCTCTCTAATTCAAAGAAAGGTTTTACCTCACACATTCCATTTTGTGTTGTTCTGAAAGAAACAAATTAAAACATTAACAAATCACAATAATTAATTGTCATGTTTCTTTATAATACACCAAAAGTAAAATGGACAGACTTTTGTGGATAAAAACTTGTTTTTATCTGGACTTGCTAGTACCATTTGTTGTTTGAATCAAACAAAGGAGAATGATAAAAGAAGAAAGAATGTGATTGATAAACGATGAAAGAAACTAGCTTTTATTTTTGCTAACCTTCTCATAGTTGGGATACACATTGAGTTGGGAAGTGAGATTTCTCTATGGAGGGAAACACAAATGCTTAAATTTGATTTTTTAATTCATGTTTTAATTAGCATAATTTCATAAGGCCATTTGCAAATTCCTCCACCTCCATACAACCATCTACAACTGTATGGCTATCTGCAATTTCTTCTTCAACCACACATTCCACTTCAATCATATGACCTTTAGTGGGGATTTTTCTCAGCATGTATGAATTGACCAGTGTGCTGCCTCCTGTATGAATGCCTACAAGTACTCCTCTAGCTATACGAGCCACTACAAGTTTTCCACACAGTGTATGGCAGCCATGAGCATCATCTTTTTCTGTACAACAATTTGCCATCATATGGTCTACACCCATATGACCTGTAGACCCAGTTGTATGCCTTGCTATAATAATTGTACAACCTACCAGCTCACATTATGTCATACATCCCTGCCAACCATACAATATGCTGAATTTTTTTCTAGACAGTTTACAATTGTACATCTTGTTGGTCCCACCATATGGACTGAAGTCATATGACCCTTTTGCACAGTACAGCTTGTTGTGAAGGCACTATGGGTTTTTGAAAAAATACATCTGATAGTACAGATCAAAGCTGTGAAAAGTCAGATGCTCGAAGTGAACGACAATCAGGAGAGTTGCAGTTGTGCTTGTACAGTCCACAACAACTAATAGAACTGGCATCTTCATTCACCATACCATCAACAAAATCCTGGGTACAAACCAGAACAAGAAATCAATAAGTTTTATTTTTTGTACCCAGCATAGTGTTAACTTTAGACAAAACTGAAGAGTTAAAGCTGGCAGTGAAGCAAACCAGCACTTCCAGGGTTTCAGGCAAACCTCCAGAATCCAGGAACTGAAAGCAAAAGGGCAGATAACAAGCAATCAGAGTTTCAGTAAATATTTTATTGTTGATATATATTTTTGCTAATGCCATTATGGATGAAAAGGGCAAAAATCAGCCAACTGCAGGAACTTCATCTTCAGCTGTAAGGCCAAGAATATGGAAAATAACCCTAGATAAAACATTTGCAAATTATAGGACAGCTAGGGAAGGTTGGAAGCTTCAAGCACCTGCTGCAAACTCCTCACCAAGAAAAATGCAAATCGTTTTGCCCACATGTGATGCTAAGGGAAAGGGAAAACAAAAAGGAGGAACAAGTAGAGCAAGACCAACATCAAAAACCCTCAGTTGGGAGAGTTTCACAGCCACTCAATCATGGCCATGGTGAATGTTGGCGTAAAAACTAACACCTCTGGAGTGCAGGTTTGTACGGACAGCTATGCACACTGCGTAATGAGTGCTCTTCAAATTAGGAGGGGAAGCTCCCTCGTAGTGCTGGAATGCATGGAAAAGAAAAGTAATCTAAGTCCTATCTTTTTGTTCTCAGCTGGAAGAGGCACAAGGTTAAGAAAACCAAGAACGTTGCAGCTAAGGATTTTCTGGTTTCACGGATCATTAACTACAACTAAGCTAACTACTTTAAATCTATCCAGTTTCCTCAAGAAAACAGAGCATGAGGAAATGGAGCAGGAATGGTTATTTGACGATAAGCCTACGGACTCACAACGTGAAGGCAAGGTGGCACAACTATTCCGCTTGTCCAATAGGCTTATTGAAACTAATATACATAAACTAAGTAAGATTCTCAACTTGAAGGCAAGGTGGCACAACTATCACCAATCAATAAGTTTATTATTCACACACATCATACGATAACCAAGAACAGATTCTCAACTTGAAGGCAAGGTGGCACAACTATCACTCAATCTGAACTAGTTTATTTAACACAAACATGAAGGATAGCCAACTAGGATAATAAATTGCATTGGCGAGGCACGCATACAACCTATGATCGACTAGCCACTATATCTAACTAAAGCAAGAATTCACCATCATAATTGCATGAAACCCTATGTGGCATAACAATTCATCATAATAGTAAATACTCATGAACAGATACGTAACGAAAGCAATATTGAAGGCAAGGTAGGCACAACATATATTTCTCTCTCGTGCAAAAGTTATGTACAAATGAGCAAAAGCTCTTATTTATAGACATCAAAAGGTGTAGGGAACCCTAAAATCACCTTGAGTCAACTACAGTCTTGCAATGCATGCAAGATTTATTGCTAAGCCCTAATAAAGGAAACTATACGTTAACTGGAAAACTACCATTAGTTAACCAAAACATCTAATCTAAAAATGGACAATGTGCAAGCATGCACGTCCTTATTGAAAGCATGTTAACTGGAACACTACCATCAGTTAACGGAAACCCTAAATAAAACTCCAAGTGAATAAAGAAAATCCCAGAATAGATATGCATGAGATGAGACAACGAGTTAACTTGAAAAGATAACACCAAGTTTAACTCCTATGTATAATGTCTATTCTGAGAGGTGGGAACTGAAGTCTACTGGCCGTGATCTCAAACAACCAATCCCTCAACGAGATTGTTAACTGCATCAACATTTGAATGTCAGCAACTTGAGCAATCTTGGCAATCTTTGCACACTCAAACTAGCATTTCACTGACTTATAACTTTGGCGGCTCCGTAACTGAAGTGATGGCCACTATCTCTTTTGCAGCTTGATGTTTCTGACGCTTTTGCATGATGAAACTGCGAGATTTGACTGCGCACATCCTGGTTGTAAGAAATGCAAACGAACTTGTTGCACATGCAAAATTCCAACAATATCAACCCTCTAAACCGGCTTTGGAGACAATCGGTCGTACGAGGCATGCAACCATGTGGACTTGAGTGACTACGCCTGTCAACCCTTCGAATGCGCTTGATACAAATCGGTGTTAGCTTTTCTAACAAAATCATGAATTAAGATCGACTTGGTCTTGAATTCAGTCTGTGTGAACTGCACTCTGAAAAACTCGCCTATTGACTGTGAACATGGCTATATTCTAACAACTTTTCTAGAAAGCTAAAAATACCCTGCTGAGGCTAAAAATAGCCTATTGGAGAGCAATTTTCACGGAAAAATCTGAGATATGGGTTTTGTCCAGAAAAAGATTCTAAGACAACCCAGAATGTCAGATTTACGAAAATTTGACTTCTACTCGACCATGCAAGGAATTTTCAGTTGAGAAAATTAGAGACTCGAGAACTGATGTTCTGGAGTAAATTTTCCTGAAAAATTCAGGCACATGGGTTTTCTCGAGGAAGCTATTCTGAATAGACCCAGATGATTTGTTTTGCCAAAATTTTCCAATTCTTCAAACATGCAAAAGAATTTAAGACGAGTAATAGAAGAATTTAAGAAGAAGAAAGACGTTTTTTGATGTTTTCCTCTGCCAAAATCGCCACTCGGTCTTGAAATTCGCTGATAATTCTGACTTGTACCTGCAAAGAAAGTGTTTTGATGTCTTCACCAATGATTGCTGATGAGAAATTCGTCCAACTTGTAAAACTCGCCTCTGCTCTAAAGAAATACGAATTTCTTAAGTTGTGTGAATGATTAATGATGGCGCCATGCTTGAATTAATAGAATAAATTTGCACCTCAAAGGTGACTGCAAGACTAAAAACCCTCGACTGAAATAGAAGGCTTCTGATTGGACCCCTTCCAGTTACACTAACATTGACTCGAAGTCCCGAAATAAATAATAATAAAATATTTATCATGCAATTTGCAATAAGGCGCCATCTTTAGAAAATTGCCATTTAATGCTTAAATATGCAAAAATAAATATTAAATATTATTTAAAATCAATTGACAAACCAAGTAAAGCACTTGGATTCACCAGCGAACTTCACTGATTTCAAAAAGTCCTTATTTGACCTCATAGGCGTCCATTTGCTCAAGATATCACATTTTTTATTAACTTCCTACTTTGTAGCTGACTACAAAGTTACAACTGGCCATCTTCAACACTGATTCCTGGGTGACCAGATGATGATGAGACTGAATAGGGATATTCATTGCGAAGCCCGAAGAACAAGGAAGAAATGTTTGCTGGGAGTCATCACTGCAAAATCTATCATTTAACACCTCAAAGAATTAGGCGCCCCTGATTAAATGGATTTTCAAGTACCAGACTTAACCATTTCTCCAAACTGCCATCTGACGCTTCAAACGGATGCTGACAGGCAACCACACTCACTGCATTCCTAGAGGTATTCCGCATCCAACAAATATACGCAAGGCATTTGGAAGTTGCATTAAGGACCTCTAAAGTAAAAGCGCCCCTGGCTTGAAAAGGCACGAACACCATTTTGACGAAAGTGCAACTCTCAACCAGATGCCCTACTTTGACCTCTGATATCTGGAGCTGGGATGGCCTGATTCAAGCACCGTCTGTTTCTACGCATAGCTAGAAGGACCTACGAGAGATGTCTTTAGAGGCGACGAAGCAAGAAAACTGCTTCTAAGACCTCAAATAGAAAGGTGCCTTTCCCAAGATGGAATAGACGACCAGACTCGGCCATTTTCTAAGTTGTCTTCGTTTTTCAACATTTTTCCAAAGACCTTGCACGTACGAGCCTTTGCCAAATCCCGAAGGCTGACGACTGGGCTCGTTGGATAGATGGAGTAATTACGCTCAAGTCTCGTGAAGACTTCGAACGTGAATAACCTCATCCGACAAGCCTAAAGGCTAGGCGCCTCTGGCCTATAGAAATACAATGAATATTTTATGCCAGTCCGCCCGTGAAATTACGTGCCTGGAAGAATGTCTGCCACGATCTCTCAGAATATCGGATTAACAGGCAACTTGGTGCATTGCGAAGCTGGACTAGAGTAGCACAAATGACAGGAAGACCTTGTCTACAAACTCTGGTGTCTTAAGGGTCATCTTGAAGGGCGCCCCTAAGCTACAAGGGCGCAGTTCACCATTTGAGGAAGCTCTGTGATGTGAAGTCTTCTCATAAGTTCGTCTTCTGTCTTCAACTGCTGGAGCTCTGGGAGTCGGATGACCGTGTTTGATAGCTCGTCGGATAGGCAGACTAATTCTAAAGAGATTGGACACATCAACCATCAAGAATACCAAGATCTAACCCCCTTTTAAGAGGTGCACCTTTGTGCTCCAGGGGCGCAAAAGCTTGAAAAAGACAAGCTTCTGCAAACTGCAACTTCATAATCTTCAACTTGTGTCGCCAGTTACCGGAGTTACGAGTCTCGGATAGGCTCGCAGGATAGCTCGACGGACAGACAGACTAATTCTGAAGAGATTGACTGTATTCATGAACATTTACCACAAAATTTAGGCCTTCAAAAAGAAGGGCGCCCCTGAGCTACAGGGACGCAATTTTGCTTTTCCTTGAGAAATCTTCAAAAATTGACCACTGAAATCTTCGTCTTAGCCACTGAAACGACCATTCAAAAGTATAATCGTCATCATGAAATGCTCCTCCATCGTGAAATGCCTCATTCTAAGTCTCTGATTCAGGTTCTGATCAATGGATACTGCCTTCAGCTACTTTTGACTGACACAATATTAACAAAACTCCATGCTTGATATTGCCCAAAAACTGTATTTGACATCATTTTACCAAGGTTTAGACTATTTTAAACAAAATGCCTTGATGAAGCAAAAAAATTGATTTGGGTACAACAATGAACAAACAAACCAAAAGGACATGAGTTTAAAGCCGTTCTGCACACAACCAGGGTAGATAAAAATATTACAGATGCCCTACTTTAGTGCACAAGAGTTCAAACCTGATTCAGATGGTGTCAAGTTAGGGACAAGCACGAGTCATTCATGTCATCTACAGACCAGGACGTCATGATTACTTACACCCCCAAGATTCTCTAGAGTGTTTGAACTTTGAGGTACCTTGCTCCAGATCATCAACTACGAAGCCCACCATCAACACCCAAATTCAAGCACAGAAAGACATGGATAACCATACTTTATGCAAAGCCAACTTGACTCAAGATTCTCTAGAGTGTTTGAACTTTGAGGTACCTTGCTCCAGATCATCAACTAAAAAGCCCACCATCAACACCCAAATTCAAGCATAGAGAGACATGGATAACCATACTTTATGCAAAGCCAACTTGACTTGTAAGGAGTTAGCAAAAATGTGGGCTAAGGGAGAAAACAATTGAAAAGGATTACTTGGCTACAAAAGAGTGGCAATGTACAATGGATCTCACTGGGAGCAGGTTGGTTGGGGCTGCAGGTACTTCAAATATTGTGGCATGGATGACCAACTACATGATTGGGTTGAGTAAAGGGGAGATCAACAATTGGGGATGCTTGTTATTTGCGAAAATACGTGAATTTTGTCATTGAAACACAAGGAGTTCTATATGACACAAAACACCATCATGATATTTTACGATGCAATATACATCCAGGCAATACCTGATGGTGAATTATAAGTATACTTCCTACAACCCAACTTGGCCATCCATTTTTAGATAGAGTGCAGTTTGTGGATGTCAAGAACTAAGAAGAAACACCAAGGGATAGCAATAGCGCCACTAAAAACAGAAAAAATGGTAGAGGACACTGCATTGAAAGAAGAGGTAGCTAGTGAAGAAGAAGAACATGATTGGGAAGAAGAATTGGGGAATAGAAAAGTACTTACACCTTCCTTTGCTCCCCCAACACCGATCCTTCCACCAACAGATGTGGCCTACCATATAGAGGAGTGGATTGACCAAATGGGTGCTCTTATTGACCCAATGGATATTTCCTCAGTGAACCCCATTCATTCTCTTCCCATACTTCAAAATGTAGCAAAGTCATCAACAAAACCTCACCAAGTGGTGTATAAACCTATAATATCCCTATTTTCGATTATGTCAGAGTTGATTGTAACTTTGGGTTTTTCGGCGACAGCCAGTGTTGCCAATGGGGGTTATCTATTGCCCAAGGAGCTTAGGAGTATTTTGGCACCTTTAATTGTCGCTTCAAATCGAGTTTTGGTATTTTCCGCCATTTCAGTGTTGGTGCAGAAATATTTTAATAATTAAATAGTTAATTAAGTTGTCGAAAAGGCATAAAGTTGACAGCAACTTAAATTAATTGTTTTAATTATTTTGTTAAAAGTGACTTAAAGTTGGAAAGGTTAAAACATTTAATGTCACTTTTAGGGAGAAATAAGGAGTTAAAATAAAATGTAAATATGGTTTTCAAGAAAATGTGGGGAGTTTCAGGAAAGATGAATAAAAGGTTTCGGGAAGCTCATTTTCAGATTAAGCTTGGTTTAATTTATCTTCAGGGAATTTTTTGGGAGAGCTGGGCTTTCTGAAACTTGAGGACAAAAACCCTCGAGTTCAACGATTTGGACGAAAACCCAAATCCGTTTTCAGGTAAATTCATTGCAGGGTACACATTGTGCTTTATAGCGAGTTGATTGATTGTGCGAAATTGGTGAAGTCTCTTCCAGAGACAATTTTAGGAGATTTTATTGAGTTGCAGAAATATAGTGATAGTAAATGAATATTTTATTAGCTACAAATTTCAGGTTCTTATTTTCTAGTTGGAGGTCGATTCAATCTGAGAATTATCAGATATTTTTAAAAGGAGAATTCAATATAAATATTATTATTTCATCGGCCTGAACCTGTCGTATGGTTCCAGGTATTACTGAGCCAATTTAATAGTGTTTTGGAATTCAATGCGGAAGTATTTAGGGCTAATGTGAGAATTATTGGAAGGAATTGCAGCAGTGATAGGGCTTGTAATCATGCGCCATCACCATCCAAAAATGCATCGCAGCAGTCCCTTGTGAAATCGTGGACCCTTAAGGAATACGTGGAAAGGAATAGTAGGCTGGCATTGGGTTTTGAAAAGAGTCGTAAAGCTGATAGGACTCTATATTACCTCCGACCTGTCTTTTTGTGGAGCAATGGACATTATGAAAACAACAGCACTCTACTTTATTAGAGATGTATATCTTGAGAAGTATGACTTTGGATTTTAGTGAAGACAAAATGAAGTTCCAAGCTAGCAAGCAGTTTGGACAAAAAAAAGCCAACGTAAGAGGAAGGAAAAGTGACTTTGATAAGAGACATAGCACTGTTAGGAGACTATCTTTCCTAGCCACCAACTTTAAATCATTTAATAAAGATTAAGAAAAGTATCGCAGCCTTTTTAAGGAGCAATGTTTGAATTTTCTTGGACTCTTCATCTGCTGTCCATTAACTTTGGAGGAATACCAATGTCATTAGGACTAAATATTGTTGACCTGCCTTTTTGGAGAGTTTGGAAGACATGAAAGAGTATCGCCCCACTTAAATAATGACGTATGGTTAAAAGGGGGTGCCATTAGATATTAAAAGGAACTTCAAGCGAGTGAACAGCTAGTGGAAAGTGTTGTCAGCAGTAAAAAGGGAATGCAGATTAATAAAAGGGGTGATATGGAGAGTAAGCAGAATATTGGGAATACAGATCCAAAGTAGCTGAAACACTGTATATATGTTTATCTATATTATTAGCATTATCAGCATTCATACCATGAACAGTTAGCTACAGCTGTGTAATGTCCCTTGTCCTGCTTTGCCCTAGAATTCACTTGTTGATTAGGTCTAGGATTTCTTCTTTCCAAATGAATGTTCTCTTTATTGAAGTAATCTTGGATTGAAATCTGCATTCACCATATTAACAACATTTCCACATACACATATCCCTGTTAGCATTAATATCTAGATATCCACAATATAAACATAATCACAAAAGCAATAATGAAGACATATGAGGAGTGGTATGGGTAGATCTGCCTGAAGCTATCTATCTAAGCCCAAGAGCACAAGCGTCCGGCCAAGACAACCCACCCCTTGGCCCCGAGCGGGAGGACATCCAAACCAAGACAATACCACCCTCGGAGTGGCGTGCTTAGTGGAAACACTTGTACCTGCTTTCTCTACCCATGTCATCACCTCGGAAGACACTTGACCTACTGGGGGAAGCTAGCGGAGCTTATAAGTGGTTTCGGGCCTACCACCCCTCCATGGCCCACCCATGCCTTCGGACTAGGCGGAACCTTAAGTGGAACTTCCACCCCTCCATGGCCCATCCTTGCCTTGGGTTCCGGGGGCGGATCTTAAGTGGGGTTTTTAGGCACCACTTTTCTCAAGCCCTTCCTCCCTAGTAGGCTTGCAAACACTCAGAAGACAATCTTTAAGCAATTAGATACATTTGTATTGATCATTGATTCTTAAGTAAATATCAAATCTATTCTTATAAATTTCTGATCATATTATAAATCAAAGACAAAATAAAATACATCTATTGACCTTATTCTAGATATCTTATGGTTAGAACAAATAATAATAAATACATCTACTATTCCTTACTCAACAGATTCTAAACATATCATAATTGGGAGCAAATAATAATAAATACACCTGCTGATTCTACTCTATAAACTATGAACATAATATAAAACAGTAAGCATGCCTGTCGATTCCCCATTTTATATCTTTAGCAGATCTGCTGTATTTTATTCTTATATTTCTCATTCCATCGGTCAAAATATGTTTCAAATATTCCTTTCTATCTTTTTTTAATTCCTTCATTTCCCTTCCCATTCGATGCCCATTGCTTGAAAGCCTGCCCCCCTTAAATATCCCCAATTAGATAAGGGACGTATCTTTTGGTGGCAATCACAGCATTCCAAAGGGGCGCAACTCTTTGTATATGCTGATTGCTACCCTCTCACTTAACCGTAGCTCTTTAATTATTAGTAGGTGGTCTTTAGGATAATCGTTGCTGAGTTCTGCTTGGTGCCTTTTGGACCCTTTCCTTATTAGTATTTAATTATATTTATTCTCTCGTTGCTGTAATAGGAATCGCTGCATTGGTATTTCTAATGCTTTGGGTGTTATTCATTTATTTAACACATAGTCATAATCAGATATTTATAATTACAGACTTTATTCTATTTTGCTAATTGCATTTATAATTATATTATTATTATCTATGATGATTATAATTAGAATAATATTTTAGATTGCATTTATTTATATACATATTCATTTATATTAGTTTATATATCTTACTATTTGTAATATTATATTATAATGATTATAAATATAATATTTTAAATTGATAATTATAATATTATTAAATTATTAATCTATGTATTTATATTTTTAATATGTATTTTTGTCATTCATTTTATTTATTTATTTACTTGCATTTCAACGATTATTTATTTTTATATTTTGGTGTTCTATTTCGGGGACATGACAAGCTGCAACTCCATATTGCCATTTGTACTCCTTGCAGGTTGGGTTCTGGAATACCTTTATTTTAAACAGCTGTAACAAAACTGTTTGTTATTTTTAATTGCTATAAATAGTTTTGTTTCAAACTGTTGGTATCATTGTCTCGATGCTTCAACTGAAATTTTTCAAGATAAAATGCTTAGGTAAAACTTGAAAACATTATCCAAATGGTTTTCAAAAGCCAAACTGAACAGAACCAATTGAATTGAACTATTTAGCAAAATGCTCATCTGAAAATCATTGGGAAGTAGTGCAAAAAAATTGGGAAGAAACAGGGGTGGTATCTTAAAAAACCAATGTTGGAAGTAAAACAACCTCACTCTCACAACAAGTTTACCTCTTCCTCTGCAACACATTCTAAGCCAAGTAGATATTCCACATTGCAGACAATTCTATAGCAGTAGAAATTCATTGCCTGGACCCTGCTGATTCGCTAGTTACCTTACAATAATTTATACAAAGGGAGCTATGGCCCAAGCCATACTTGATGTCATTCGTATCAAGAAGTTGGTAGAAGAAGACTTGCATCTCAAGTTTGTACAAATATTTATTAACCAAGGATAGCCAGAGAAGACTACACTGGAAATTTCAAACCAATGGCTACCAGTTAGAGTTCCTCCTTCCAGGTTTGGATGGTAGATTATTGGCAGCATTATATTCCATTAAACATCACTTCAGGTATCAATGTCTTATGTTGCAAATCTAAATGTGTCACCAACGAAAGGCATCTGAAGAAGCAGAAAAATTTACCTTCGCTAATAAGACATTATGGAAGGAAATGGAAGAACAAAGGATGCAGTCTGAGGAGCAGTTCGCTCAACAGACCCAACTTACCAATGTCCACATGGCTAAGTTGATAGCAGCTGAATAAGAGGTGGCTCAGCTAAAGGAAAAGGTTGCTGAAATCATGACACAGGAGCAAGCTCAGAGGAAGCCCAGGAAGCTGTCCATATAGTTAAGAGCTCAAGAGAATGAGAAATCATTGTAGCTCATCACCTGAAGAAAAGCACAGACGAGGTTTATAAAATCCAGTTTGCAACGTGCATACAAACAAGCACAACTTGCTGGATCAGCTGGTGAAAATGTACATCCATGGGAAAGGGCATCTTCTTCCCTAGCTCTTTTGTGTTTCTTGTAGGCTTGTCAGATGAGATTCTGACTTTTCCTTTTTTAGCGAAAGATGTAATCAGCATACTTTTGCATGTTATTCTTTGTCTAAGTTAGCAGTTCAGGTTTGGATACATCTGTACAGCCAAAAAAAGGGTCCGAGTATGTTTTGGCTATGTCAGTGCAACAAACATATATAAAATCATATACCTATTTCACCCTGAAAACAGGAACTAAGTTCATATATCCACATATATACAAGTTGTTCTGAGGTTCAATTTAGGTTTTAGAGTTAGGTTTTAAGGTTGACCAGTCAAACTATGAAGACCAAAAAACCAAAAAAAAAATGAAAAAGAAATCAAAACAGGCCTGCTTGTACCCAGAGTGAAATGGCCCCAAACCCCCTAGAACAAAGCAGATCCAGATCCAGAGGTTTTCCCCAGCAAACCAATAACAAGGTTATTTTGTTAATGCTTGTGTGAACTGCTTGTTTTGTTATCTAATTATCAGCTAAAGGTAGTACATTAGCAAATAGATTATAAACAGTTATAGCAGTCATGGTGGCCCTTCAAGTAAAATTTATACACCCAGGAAAGTGTGCAGATGTTCATGTATGGTCCTACCTGAACTGCATTCTCTATAATTGAAAACTACCTTCAACAAAGTTCCAGTTGTTATATTCTTGTATTATCAATTTTGGTATGAACTGTTCCTTTTCTTTGTATATTATTGCATTGATAGTGTAGCATTTAAACTACTTTATGCATGTCATACCATAAATTTCCCATTTTTTTGGTTAACACCAACTGGGAATTGGAATCTGAACCAACGAAAAAACACCAAAAGCATCACACACTTAAGCAGGAGAAAATAATGGTTTCAGACCTGCTTACGCATCCATTCTTTGACAGTTAAGCCATCTTGGGCTTCAACATAAGCTTGACCTCCAGCCATTGCTGGCAAAAGCCCGATTGCAAATTGTATTTTTTCTGGCCATGTCAACATCTCATTGTTCTTTAGGATAGCCCAAATTCCTGAAATCAATGAACAGACAAAACCCTTTAAAAATTCTGAACAGATGATTGTCAATATAAAAATGTGTGTACTAATGAACTACTACTAGAAACACTTGCAAGGAATATAATTTAAAAACAAATTGATTATTATATGAAATTTATCTGAAAAATCACATTTCATATCTGGAATCTTATGGTGCATAGTTGTTTTTTAATACTTTGCAAGATTTTGTTGAAAACAAAACATTTCATAACGGAATAGTAGAATACTAAATACTCCATGATCAATCAAGAACCAAACTGTAAGAAAAATATTCCTCAATGCCTGGCACTTCTTTCATGTGAAGAAGATTCAAGGTTATATGTCATAGAGATTTTTAAAAGAAGATGGAAGGATAATATCCTCCTGACTTAATTTGAGAAAACTCTTGATGTCTGGAGCTGATTTTGCTGAGAATATTGTTTCTGAGATGGATGCATCTAGGAAAGATATTGAGTCCTTACAATTAAGAGCAAAGTTCATATGCCGGTCGTTCTTGCCTACATTAGTCATTGTTTCTGGCAAGCCAGCATGTGCTTTAATAACTGTTGCTATTTTGTTTTGAAATTTGATAAGATGAATGCTTCTAAAATAATTAGAAACAACTTCATAATACTTAATCTTTTCTATATCGTCCAGATGTATTTTACAATGAGCGTCATAAACTCTATGAACATTGTTGATATTTTTTTATGAATAAAAGGTTTATAGTGACTTTATACTATACTAAAAAAGGAAGGCCGTCTCAATAGATTTAGAAGGTCCCCAATTCTCACTGATTAAAAATGGTGAACCAGACCCAGAACCAAAACAGGGACCTGGGAAAGTATATCTGTTATGTCACTTAAAAAGCCTCAAAAATACAGAGTTATACCTACTGCCATAATTTGGACTTAACATCAATATTCTGAGGGCATTAAAATAGGATTGGAAAGCAGACAGAGGCATGCTGAAGTTGAACTAAATACTTAATAACAACCTTGAATTCGAAGATACTATCAAAAAACAACTCATTGCTTTCCTAGGGAGAACCTCCTCCCCCTTAACAATGACAACAAGATGTCCAACCAGAGTTGGCTGATCCAAAACTCAAAACTACCATTCCCAAACCTTACACCTCTCAACCCTACTAAACATATTCCCCAATGGTATGACCCCAGCAAATCTTGTTAGTAACACACTAACTAGAAACTTAAGAAGAAGCATGCAAATTACAGAAGCTACTGGAATCTGACTGTGCAGGTAACTTATGAAGAGGATCCCCATGATTCCCAGCCTCTACTGCTGAGTAGGGTGAGAGGCAGATGCAAGCCAGCTATTATTATTGCTTATATCCATTGATTCACTATTAACCAAATATTATGGTTAAGGTTTTATCATAGGCCTCCTAAGTTTCAATACCAACATATAAGAATATAGTCAAGTGCGTATGATTTTTGAAGGTCTTAAAAGGCGATACAAAAAAAAAACCATGTATGTTTTAGTAATGCATAATGCCAATAAACCAACTTTGAGTTTTCATCTATAACCCAATTTTCTAGCCTAAAATCAATTCACTTATCTTACAAAATCATGCATTTTGGCTGTGATCTTATTATTTTCTATGAGGACCGTGTGATTGACCAATAATGGAGGCAACATTGAAATTGCTGTCACAAGTTTTTGTTTCTGCCTGGCACATGGCATTTTGTGCCCTCCATTATGCCTGGCATGTAGCTGCTGGGTGTCACGCACCTTACATTATTTATTTATTTTCCTTCCTTGTATCAAGGACGCTGGGGATATCACCAGAAAAAAGGATTGTGGAGGAGTCATCTTTTTCCAGTTTGACCTGGCTAGAAGCACCCAGTTTCCAGGTATGTTATCCTTCTTGTTTGTCTTTTCCTTTCAAACTGCAGCATTGAAGAAAGTGAAAATAATCAATGCTTGAGGAAACTCCCTCCTTGGCAGCGCTGGCAGGGTTAAACCTGTAAATTTATTTAATGTGCATACTCTAAAGCTACTGGCAGTGCTTAAATTGGTTGATGTGTATACTTGAAGTAATTAAACCTGCGAAATTATTGGTTTGCATACTTTATAGCCTCCTTATCAAACCCATATCGTTTATATTATGTAACCATGGCATGTCATTTGGTGAAGTCATTTTTTCCTAGATCCTGAAAATATTTAGGAAATTCGATTTTCTTACCATAGCACCCAAATATACCACTTGAACAACTGCCATTTCCTTGTTTGAAAGAAGAGAAGAGAAAAATGAAAACAGGGATTTACATTATTGATAAAACTGGGAGTTTATATCCAGGTAAAATCTGATTGCAGCTCAAGGAGCTCATATGATCGGACCATTTAATGTGTAGATTCATTTTTGACAGCTTAGAGCTCATTCCCACTGTCACATACCGGAATAAATTGAGTCACTTTATGCAATTCTGTACAAATATATGTACATATAATACATTTGTGCAAGCACTACATATGCCCAAGTATCCGTACATAGTTCCTATATATCTGCATGAACCTGTGCACATGTGAATGTAAGTGTATATATATTTACACCTGAGTATATGTGTGTCTCTCTATATACATACTTCCAGTCATAGTGTGTACATGTGATTGCAGACATATAATAGAATATAAAGAAAAAAGTCACTAACTGGCCATATAAATGTATTGATTCAGAATTATTAAGCTGTGCCAATTTGGAGAGTTTTATTTTGTTAAATGTCAGGAACTTGTAAGCAGAGTTATATAATTCTTGTTTTGGCCTTGGTAAGCCAAGGCTTCTTGAAAGTATGCTTGGAAATTTATAAGACCAGGTCCTATAGCAGTCCCAAATTTGATTAAGCCACATTTTAGAAGTTGCATCATGTTCACAGTAACTTATGCAGAACTTGTTTAGATTTTGAGATTAAGATCCCTTTCAACCTGCAACATTGAACCAATTACAACAGTCAGATTTCAGGAATGTGATGAGCCCAACTGGCTCCTCTTCAAACCCCTGTTGTTTTGATTATCTTTTTGTGTTCTTTTTAGTTTTTTAAGAAAGTTTCTAGAGAGAAATAGAAGGGGCGCAGCATATAATTGCTCATAGAACTCAAATCTGAGCTAGAATTGACAAAATGAAATTGCAAAAGGTATTAAATAACCATAACAATGAGATTGCATGTTTTAGACATACCCGAAATGCTCCAGATTATTTTATTAAGAAAAATGTCCAGTTTGCCAGCCAAGAATGAAGGAAACTGACAAATCCAAGTGTAGGAGACAATGGAATGATTTCTCCCACCTGAAAACTGGGGCAAAAGAATTGTAGAGGCTAGGCGCCAATGAAGAAGCTGAGAAACTCACAGAAAGGAAGGCGTTTCTCCTCAAAACTCCAAACGCCCTTGAGAAAAGAGCCACACACTTCAATAAGGAAGCCACGTCCTCAGCACAGAAAGTACGGCCATGAAGGTGGAGTGTCTGCCAGATGAAGAGGACGCCAACTCTCAAACCCTCCTGTATCTTATTGAAATCTACTGAATACTGCACCAAAATTCCTGATTAAGCACTGTAGAAACTTCTGAATAGAAGCCCCCGCTGTTGCAATCATTCAACTGATCTTTCACAGTCTCACAATCACAGATTCAATGAAGAATTGACGCTCTCCAATGAAGGTTTTCCTGAAACCCTTGTCCTTAGACAAAAATCCACAGAGAAGAATAAATTATGCAAAGTCAAATGATCAAAGATGAGTTTGATTTGCAATTTCTCCCTTTTATGCAAAAAGGCACGCACTTCTTGAAGAGCAACGCACTTTTGGTCATTTAAATACATTAAAATGTATTTAATTACCTTTTCAATAGTTATAAATTAAATCTTTGAAGTGGGTGCACCTTTTGAGTCACTTAAGTGATTTAATTTATCACTTTATAAACCTTAAGTCACTTTTAGATTTATTTAAGTGATTTTTTTTTAATCTTTTTATAAAGTCAATTTGACTTTATAATATTCCATTTAAGTTAAATAATTAACTTAACCACTTAAATAATCATAACTCTCTCCAAACTCAGTATTTTTCTATGTCGTCAGAAGCTGGCGAAAACTGTGCTACAGATGCCTGCATTGAATCCGCTACTGGAATGAAGGAGTGGGAACGTCAATTACGCACCAAACGGCCACTAACTCCCTAACCAAGAACTGTTAGCCTACGAGAGTCTGAGTAATAGGCTAACCATCATCAACCAAGATCATGCTGAAAAAGGGGACATTACAAGGAATCATAGAGCTGCTCTACCTTAAACTACTTTTACAAGATGAATGAAATAGGTTGCATACAAATCTTACATATGAACACCTCACCATCATGTCTTCCAAGTGTGTTACATTTTTATTTTTAACAATTTGTAATTACTTGTAGGTTTTCAATTTTTCAGTTTCTGGATTTTGATTGTGTACAAGCTTTTGCATCAACATTTCAAATCACACTCCATGATCCATCACCAGGATGATTGAAAGCATTATGGATTGTGGAAACCTCATAGCATTACTTGTAGGTTGCTAATGATAATATATAAAGAAACAGAGTTCTTTCTGAAATAACTAATAAGGTGTCATAGAGGAGTTGTAATATATATATATATATATATATACACCACAAAAAATTTATAAATTCTGTAAATGACCATTTCAAGTCAGCATTCTGACAGAGGACTATAACATAAAATTCAATAAACCGCAATTCTATACTAAAGCTACCCTTGTGCATTAACAGGTGCTATTGTGGTCATGAAAGAATTAACATGTCAGGGTAAACCTGTGTTAATTAAAGAAATTGCTTTGGCCAAAGTTGTGTATTCAAACTGTTGTATAGTTAACTGTTTGAGCCCCCTCTGCCACACCATGATGTTAAAGGTCATCGCATTTAGATACATCGTTGCTTGCTAAGCATGAAATGGGAATGCATTAATGTCAGTAACATCATGATAGCACAGATTTTCATGCATGTCGACCACAGTTAACTAGACCTTTTGTGATGGGTCAGGCTTCTCCTATAAAGTAGCATGGGGAAGCTTATTGGTTTGTGGTAGGATGGAAATCATTTCGATGATACTCTCTTTTCTTCAGTTGGCAAAGGAAGATTTTTAAAAAGAGGATTTGAGATTATAAAGACATTGTCACATTGTAAATATGTATTATTTATTTAGTTGTGATCCAAAACTATTGTGGTAAAGGGTCGGGTCCTTGTTGCAATTGGTCAATGAATAAATTGTGAATATTGCAACACTAAATAACTCATTTGAGTTCAAGTGTACAGATACTGTATGACACATTGTCAATGAAGCTTGCTGAAGCCAAAGATAGTTTTAAAATTATATGTTTTAACTTCAATATGAGAATAAATAGTATAAGTCACTATAAGGTATTCTAATATTGACTCTTTGTTATTGTTGGAAATGATATTTAATTTACCATTACATGATTTATGTTGTGTATTTTGGAGCGTTATTGCAAAATCAGAAATCAAAATGATGCAGCTTTTGGGATGGATGGGAGTTTTTATTGGGTTATAGATTCCTAACAAGGTTACAATGTAGTTTTCAACATTTTAGGTTTTTTATATTTTGTTTTAGTTTAGTTTAGTTCAATGTTTCACAATAAGACATTGTCAGCCCTTGGTCCCTCATCACTATCTGACATCACCATGCTACTTTCCTATTCAAATATCATTCCAAAGATTTTAGGGATATTTCCAGCCATTCCCTTTTTGAATTCCCATGTTTCCTTAGTTCCACAGTTCCCCTTGCCCCTTCCCACCAAAGAAAGGGCACGTAGTGGAACATATAAACAAATTTAGATTTCCTTTCTTTTTTCAGTCTAATTTTGTCACTTTTTAAAACACAACTCCATTTTGGCAGCAGGTTTTTGTAACTTAAGTGACAAAAACATCAATTAAAATGAAAATAACTAAAATTAAACCAAACTAGAACCAAGAAGATAAAACCTAATAAACTAAATGACTGTAACTCCATGCTAAACCTATCCTCCTCAGCCCAAAGCTTAGTCAGTTTCATTTTTTTATTTCTGGAGTTGAAAAGACCAAAGTACAGCACTCATATTACCTCTAAGTAGGAAATGGACTGTGTTTCAGTCTACTCTAACTCCAAAATAAAGAAATGGAAGTGAGACAGGTTGGAGTTGAGTGTAGACTGAGGGGTTAAGATGTAGATGTGGACTGCAAAGCAGGTTTTACATTTTCTTTTAAAGCTTAATTCAATTTTAGTGTTTGTTTAACATCATGTGCACTTATTATTCTTCGGATTACTTGGACAACTCTTGGAATTCATCTGGGGCCTTCTTGGAATCTTTCTTGCAGTCTCTTAAAAGTCATATGGATGTGTCTTGGATAGCACATAGATGCTACCCAACCTTCTTTTCACTCACAAGAACACAAGCAAAGGTTGTGCTTCAATTGTGGCTTTCTTGGACTACTGTAGTGCTTCCAAATGATATTTCAAACCCTCAAACATTTTTGGATTGAAGAGAGGAACGAGTTGCTTTCTTTTCCATGCCTTTCAAGTGGTCTCTTTGACCCTTTATCTTATCAGGCTCCTCGTTCATTTTTTGTTCTTTTCATATTTATTCTTTGTCCTTTTTCAACCTCTTTTTGACTTAATCCATGTAATATCTCTTCCTTTTTTATTCACTTAAGATCAGATCTATAAAACATAATATGTCAAGAGAGTCTAGGAGAGTTATTCTGCACTTATAAATACTGAAAATCAGGGCATATAAACCAATCAAGGTCATCCCATTCATTGATCAGTTTCCCCACACCAACCTAGTTACATGCCATAGAGCACAGTACAGTATCCTTCACCAGATCATGTAGCCCTCTGATTGATCCTTCTTCCATCAATTGAAAGAGAAAAGAAGCAGATAAATTACTTCTAAATGAGCATCACAAAAAGGTTGATAGTCCGAGTTAAGATCCTAGTCAAGTACACACTAGGTTTGGTGAATATTTATCCACAGTTATCCTCCCTTGCTCCCTTATAGATCTAGTTCAAAATGATGCTTTATGTTAAAACACAAACTATGCATGAAGAAGCTTCAGTTTAGTGTCAAGCAAATCCACTTGAAGATTCAAATTAAATTTGTCATGCTTTGAATTGCACATCAGTGGTCAAGATTTTAATGTGGAGAACCTCCTGTAGGCACATAAATGATAAATTTCCAGCTTCCTATCTTTTCAAGGCTGTAGTCCTATAAAAATGCATGAGGAAAATTGGTGATTATCTTCAGATGGAAGCTTTCCCACCAAAGATGTCCCGTGAAAATTACAAATAAAATTAAAGTTCTACAACATTAACCCCAACCAGATCCTCAGAAGGTGTTTGCTGCAAGACTAGAAGAGTGTCTTTTCAGGAAGCGCATAAAGATGCTGTCAGAGATTATCCGGATCACCATGTTACAGTACAGATGGGTGTGCTAGGAAGATGTTGTGGCCAACAATTTTCTTGCACATAAAGGAATGAGTGAAGAACCTGTGAAAATTACCACCAAGCAGGGAAACTATTGTGGTGAGATTTCATGTTCTTGCATCCCACAAAGCCTCGACAGTCATTTGATGAATAGTGTTGGACTTTACAAGTCCCTTCAAAAACCAAACCAAAGAAGGACGATCTAAGTGTACACCATAGTTGCTAGCATGCATGATCAAATCAACAGAGGCCCAAGCCTTGGCTGATAATTCAGCAATAAGTTAAGGCTTAGACAAAGAAGAAATTAACAACTGTAAATAAATTTCCTCTGGAAACTTCGTTCTTTCAAAATTCTTCTACTTACCTTCATATACTTTGAAACTTCAAAAGTTCTTCAGATCCCAAAGAGAAATGGAAAAATTGAAGAAAAATATCATACCATTCAAAGGTGCTGGAAGAACTTCTGGAAAATCAAAACGGCTAAACTGTCCAGGTTTGTTTGGCATAGCAAAAATCATAGAATGCTCCTTCCACTGCAGTCTATCATTGATCCCAAGCTCTCCAAACAAACTTTGCACATTAGGATAAGCTCCAACTGGATAACAACCATACAGGAGATGATCAAACAAAATTTTAAAAGTAACAAGACTAGATGTTCATCTGTAAATGCATTGCCTTTCATCTTTTTAAGAATCCTTTGGAGTATTTGGACCTAATATAATATAGAGAAAATATGCTTTGATAAAAAGAATGGGAGTTGAGACCTTTTAACAACCTTACAGGTCCTTTCATAAGTAAAAATGTCACTAAGAACCACTGTGATGAATACTGTAAGGTCATAGTGTGATTATTCATATGCCAAAATTTGCAACTTCTTAACCATAATATACAGATTATCAAATTTTGCTTATGTCTGTCAGACTTGTTGAATCACGGCATCGAGTTTGAGTCATTTGTTTCCTCTAGGCATGGTTCAAGATAATATATTACTTAAATGTTCCATATATGAACATCACTAGACAATTACACTTACTAACATAATCTTTAAATCAATAAGCATATCAATAATTCATATTCCTTATTTATCCCAAGGGATTAGTTTATTCTTGTGAAAGTTTGAATGACCTACAGTCAAGCATTCTAACTAGAAAATTTCATACATCAGTTGCTAACAGCACATAATCAATTTTAAAGTCGATTCTTGTGAATTTCATGTGCTTATGATAACCAGAATGACATGATATTATTGACAAATCTTGTATAAACCAGATTCGTATGCAAATTTTTTTAGTGTTTAAAATCCAAGCTTGGAAAAGAGATATGCTGCAATCTTCAACAGATTCATAAGATTTCACCAGGATCCACCTAGTTGCATTCCTTCTCCACTCACAGATTCAATATATTGACACTAACAAAATTTGGACATTGACAAAATAATTCATTAATTTATTGCTATGATGATCTGTCGATCAATGGCACGAATTGTAGTTTAATGTCATCCTCTATTTATAATGACATGATAGAAGCGATAATAAAATTCACCTAGTTGAACTTCAAGAAAGGAAACTAGGAGAACATACATGCAAAAGGATACACACAAAAATACTACCAGGGTGATAATAAAAACTAACTCTAGTCTGACTCAGGTTATGGATATTTGTGGATTCATTCACAATTAAATTGTATTTGCATTAAAATGAAAGTAGACCAAGGGAAATAAAATAAATTGCATTTGTTGTTGCCATTCCCCTAGGCTCCTAGCTATTTGTTCTTCCTTGAGGTTGCAGTTACACTCCAAGTTGTGGTTGTTCTTGTGATGGTTTTTCTTTATTCTTGGCAATAGGATCTGCAACAATTTTCTTGGCCATGCAGCAACTATTTATTTGATGATTTTCTGAGAAAAGGTCCCCAGTCTAGTAGGAGACAACCTCTGGTTTTAGGCAGAGAGGAAACGGGGTTTCAGAAGAGCAAACTCTATGGAGAAAGACAGAGAGTGAGACTATGTTAGCAAAGTTAAAAGGTTATGAAGACCCTAAACATGAATAGGGGATTGAAATGAAAGGAGGGCTGTGAGAAGCCTCATTGCGAGGGGAGAAATAGGCTACAAGAATTGTTGCAGTTCCCAATAGCTCAATGTTATTTTGTAAGCAAGTTGTATTCTTCTAGAGGTGGCCAGTAAAATTTATTGTAGCACTTTCAAAATTGCTTCCATTATGCATATATATGTGTGATATTGTTCAATACTTGATAGAATTATCTTTCACTAGACCCCCTGATCTAGACTGTCTCACCTTCTCTGGAATATTTCAATCTTTTGTGGATATTCTCCATCTCTAAGTACTTCTATAGCAGCATTTCCAGTATGGCCAGTCCTTCTTCAACTGGTTTATCTCCATGAAGATTGAACTAATTGATAAGAGTTTGGGGATTTAACTATAGGAATCTTGAGAAACAGGGACAATACAAAAATGTAAGGAGATGACGCCAAAGACCCATTATCTCTCAAGGGGGGCAGTATGCCATTGATAGTCATGACAACCATGAACAAAACCAGAGGAATGATCAAGAGAACAAAGATGATGTTACTCAGCTTTTACAGGCTCCAATACCTATATCCCTAAGGGCTGCTCTAAGATGCCAAAATCTCAACCAGAATATTACTAGATCTCCTGATGAAAATATGGCTTTATCTCAGCCTGTTGTTGGAGATGATGCTTCTGTAAACTTTCAAGGAGGTAAGATCACCCACTATGTTGAAGATAAACTGTCTGATACTAGAAACGGTAATGGATGTAGATTTTGCATGCATATAGTCAAAGGTAGAAGAGTTCACTAGCCATGAAGAGCTTAATTCTCCTGATTTGCAGCAAAACAACACAGAGCCAAAAGTTAGAAATGAAGATAATGGATTGAGACCAAAAAAAACTGGAGGAGAACGCATGGTGAGAACTGTGAAGAAGAATTTTATTCCTTCTTCCCAGAACTTGATTCGCAAAATAATGATGAGGACAGCCCTGCCAAATCCCTTTTTGCCCCAACTGACAACAATTCAATAAAATGTCAATAGTTCATGCAGGACTCCAAAAACTGAAAGATACAAAATGAACCAGGCAAATAGATGAAAGGAAAAAGGAGAGTCCTCTAGAAGTCCCATTAGTGAGCCGAACTCCCCTAATACCAACATGGATCATCTCAGCACTCATAGAGCAGAGAATAACAACCTTTTTCCCATCTGTTGTGGATTTGCATTGTGCTCTCAAGAATGTCTTCTCTAAGCTTTACGAGAGTGAAAAAACTAAAAGATTAAGATCAAATTGGGATCCTCAATGTCATGAATAAACACATTGGTCTAAGCCAGTCAGCAATAGTTACCATCAGTAGAGAAATGCAATCCCGACCTGGGGAACTCAGACAGGTTTTCCAAATGCAAAGTACAATTCCTAGAACTTTCAATGACCGTCTGAATTAAAATTGCATGGAGATTGCTGCCTTTCCTAGAGATCTCCAAATTAGATTGAGAGGATTGAGGACATTTGCAAAGTCAAGGAAAATGTCAAGTCCATCCTAGAAAATCTAAAGATTCTGAACAGCAAAATGGAGAATATGAGAGGTAACATACACCTCACAGTCTGTAATGGAATTAATTTCTAGATGATGGAAACTTGGGCAATGGTACTGACTACTCACGAGCATGATGAAGAACTTGAAAATTCTAATGAAGATTCTAAGGAACATGATGTAAATGAGGAGCAAGGCCAAGAGGAATAATCTTTTCCCTCTAAAGTTTGCTGGGTTTGGTTTGTTCTCTATTTGTCTCTTTGTTTTCTGCTCTTGATGTTCAGATCAATAAAATCAGGATAATGACCTTCTTTTGACAGTTGAAATATCCATCTAACCCACGTGGTGATTTCATCTCTCGGTTGTAGTTTCATGAGTTTTCCCTATATGATTCACACAATGTTTTTATTTAGCCAGAAAAAATAAATATAAATAAATTGTCTTACAGAAGATATGTAAGCCTGTCTCATACCAGTCCCCCTCGTCATCCTTCCATGCTGCTACCTTCCATGTCACAAAAGATAAAATATGTTGAAAATAAATCAATACAATAAGAAATAATATATATTACTCAATATTATACATAAGTCCAAAAAGATACAACAAACAGTACTGACCACAACGTAGTGTCTAAAAATGGCCTACAACTGACTGACTAACTTAAAGATAATACATGCTACTTCCAAGTTTCGATTCTTATTTACAGCAAATGCCTGCATGGAAATTTTTTATTTTTTAAGAGTATCTCAAAAATGCCTTCTTTCTTATGGTTAGCAATAGTTAAGGTTTAATTAATGTTGTACAGTTCTTCTGAGCGCAAATGTGGCATCTGAAAGCCAAGCTTTAAAAAGTGAAATGTTAACCAAATCAGCTAGCAAAAGAATCACCATCCTTTCTGATGGGAACATGTCTCTCTAAATTTTCAATATCACAAAGACACTATGAAGCAAGATGTGCATTAAACCCTCGGTGACATGACAAAACAAGACCAACATCAACCCTGAAATGAAATTTTTTTGCAAAACTAAAAATCTCAATACAAAATTGTCATTCCATGTGAGAGTACATATCAAAAATATGCCTATACTTCATGAAAATATGAAAGATTGTTTTTGATTAAGGGTTTTTCCCATCATGCTGACATCAGTCCTATCATATAATGATATTTGGCTATTATCAGTACGCCTGTATTTATGATATCAATATTCAATAATTCAAATCCTTCCATCATGGTCTGTGTGCAATTCTCTCTTTTGACCTTTACATGAAAGGAAAGGAGACTTTTCAGATTTGTCAACCTCATTATTCACAGTCCTAATGCTAATGATGACATCACCAACACCAAAGAAGCTCATTACAAAAAAAATAGCATCAAACAGTTCAATTTCTCTTTCTTCACTGGAGGATTTCAGCAGAAGGAAGAAGTAAACTAAAAGGCTTTTAGGGCTTGACGGCAATTCAGATGACAGAAGCAGACATGAATAAAATTAAAGCAGATCTAAACAACAAAAAGCAATAGGCAACATAATAGTAAAGCATAAACAAGTAACCATAGATAACATCCTTACCTTTCCACCAAGAACATCTCTTGCTTCCAACAGTATAGGTTTGTGACCAGCATCGGCCAAATATTTTGCAGTTGACAAACCAGCCAAACCTATACAAAACACAGTGGAAATCACAATTTATGAAGATTGTATACTATCTGTACTGAGAAATATGGTCAAGCTTTCCAAACAATTTACAGGTCGTCAACAGGATACTTCTGCCATGAATAGGCCAGAAGAATATTTTTATAGCACCAGTTGTATGAAAAATTAATCTAACAAAACTGCAAAATCGTTACAGCTATTTCTGCAAATGTTTCAACACCTGTAAGACTTTCCATGCTGATTTTCTCTGTGAAGCACGGATATTTAGAATATATCTGAACATCACCAGTTCCAATTCCTCGAAATTACAGACTCGTTTCATGCAGACCCTATGGATTCCTAAACTATCCTAAAATATAATCCATTAATCATGGCCAAAAAATAAGCTTTCTTACTATAGACAATACTAAAGATGTCAAGGTCCCAAAGGTGAAAATAAGCAAATAGATATCTATCTGAATGAAATCTTCGTCAGCAAATCATCTCTTATGTCCCTTCAAAAGCCTAACAGTGAAGTTAGAACAAGGTAAATGCTAATAAACCAAGCATGAAACAACAAGATATGCAATGGAATATATTGATTTACCAGCACATGTAGGCATAGTTACCAGTGACTTATTAGATGACATAAAATTAAAGTAAACAAGTTAATGACATGAATAACTCAAAGGTATAGAAAATTTTCAATCATTCAGGTGGTGCAGAAGGGAAAATATGGAACGTATGATTTCATGAAAAACTGCTTACTTTTTGCATTTTGAGAAGCATACCTGATCCTGCTATCACAACCTCTAATGGTCTATTAGGACGTGGTGCACTCCTGAATGAAGCAGATAAGGCAGAAGCTTCCAAAAAATTGATTGTATTGTCAATATCTGGCCTTGGGTAGTCCTTGCATGTAACCTACATCATAAATTGAATCCAAGAAGTTCAGATTTGATAGTTATAATGATCAGAACACCTTTTGATTCACATTGACAGTTTAGAACATGAATGCAAGCATTAGACCACACACACAATATCTGAACAAATATATGAAGGATTTGTAATTATCCGGTGCTGGAAATACATTTCAGCAGGTGTGCTAAATGCTCTCTCCCTTCCTCCTTCCTTCCCTCCTTCTCTCGCCCTCTCCCCACCTTCCCCTTTTTCTCCCTCCCTCTCTCTCAACCATAAAGAGCGAAAACCCAAATGAGGAGGTGAGAATGAGGAGTGCTTATATGCAAACTGTGCCCTGTATAGAAAGACCTGAAAGTCAGAGCAACTGCTCTCCAATGCTAACATAACGGTGATGATAAAATTATTAAGTATCCATTGCATATGCACTTATATATGACTCAAATGTTACATCTCAACACTCATCTACACCATGAAACGTTGCCAATCAATAGAAAGATCTAGAAAAAAAACTTTTCATTGCAACAAATAGCACTGAATTCCTAGCAGCGGATGGATACTTATGGTCATTTGCGTCAAATGGAATCGCAATAGTGAAGTATCTTTAGAGTAGGGCCAGACAGCCAATGAAAAGGCATTAATACCACTTTATTTCACATATAAAACAATGGTATGAAATCTTATGGAAATGACTTCGTGGATGCATGACTGTGAATTAGGAAATCAAAGAACAAGGAAGCTTGGCAATGGAATTCCTCTATTTGTATTAAAGATTTATTTTCTACAAAATGGTATAATGAAAACTCTTTAAGGTTACACAGTAATGCACTGTATGAATAAAGACACAAGCCAAATGAGTCTTTTCCTTCCAAATGAGAAAATCCTGGAAAACAATCATGCGAATTACATGGTTCTAATGTAGAGATAAGGTGGACAGATTTTAATGACAAGGAGCAAGTAACTCAATGGCAAAATAAAATAAGATGTATGCCATGTCCATGGCACTGTGATGTACATATAGAAGAAGTGTGGCTCTTATAGAGGTAAAAGAAAAACAAATTAGTAGAGGAACTTAAAAATAAAAAGATATCTATATCTATTAATTTTCTATGTCCATGTATTGTAAGCCTGTGAGCAATATAAAGTGCAGCAGCCTAACTCATGCACTTTAAAGTTTAACAGTTACTTCAAGTTACAATAAAACCTATCTTCCATAGAGTCTCAGGAGTGGGGGATGCCGGGATGGGTCTTGAGGATGGGGGAACCAAGGGCCTAGATTTGGGGATGGTGGGGGGGCAATGGCAGGATAGTGGTGGGTGGGTGTCTAGGGGTGGAGGCGCCAGCAGGATATAGGGGCAGCACACGACATTTTCACAATTTTATCACAATTTTTCAGCAACACCAAGTCGTTACTATTTCTCACCAAATCTTCGTTCTTCAGAAAACTAACAGTGATACTGAAGAATCTAACAAGTCTGAATAATGAGGGCTACACAGTTTTTATCAACATCCACGAAGAATTGCACTTGCTCTTCCTCTTGCTATTGCTTTCACTCTTCCTAATGCTCGCGCTCAATTGATGAAGACTTGGCTAATGCTCTCAATCTTGTTGCTGCTATCACTTTTCCTATGCTGATGCTCTCACTCTTGCAGCTTGCTGTTGCAACTTGCAGCATTGCTCAGTGCTGTTGAAACTTGATATTGATTTGGAGTGAGGCTGGGATTTTAATTTATTGCTTTTTGTGAGTGCTTAGGGTGTGGGTGGGATCCATAAACCATGAGAGTTAGGGTTGGTGGCCCAAAAAACTTTAAAATGACTAATTTTTTTTTTTTTTAAATCATTTTTTCACCTATTTGATGCAGGGAACAGCTGGGGGTTTCTGGTGCATTTGAGGGACACTGACAAGTACCCTGAAGGTCCCCAAGACATTACAACATTTATCAACATCTCCTCTCTGAAGAAGACATTCGGTGGACATCCTGTCTACAGGTGATAGTGGTGGCACAGCAAGGGGGCAATTCCCCAGAGTCCCTTCATCCAAGAGAGATTCCCATCCTAAAACAGCGGAATTTGTGGAGACGCATTCCCATGGAACACTTTACTGTAAAACAGATTAGTAGTAGAAGTTAAAAATATACAGATATATGCATCTATTGATTTCAATGTCCCTTTACTGTAAGGATTTAAGCAATAAAAAACGCTTCTGCCAGATTTACACAATTTACACAGTTACTTCAAGTTACAGTTCACACTTATAGGTATTATTATTTATATGACAGAGATTTCAGCTACTGTCAAAGAATGAAATGAAACCATGTAGAAAATATAGACATGAGTTTTAATTCTGTTAGAGTTAAGTACACTCGTAATGTTACTTGAAAGCCAAACTAAAGAATCTGTGATGAAAACCTGCAAGTGAGAAACTACTAGGCAGTTAGCCATTACAGACTGCTCACGCACCTCTGGGATATTTAATACATATTTAAAAAAAGATCTGAGAATGCACCGCAAAACATATCATGTATTTTCATTTGCTTTTGTGGAACCAACCTTGGCTTAAACAAGAAAAGCATCAACTTTTCCTAGTAGAAGTTCCTTCTTGAACAACAACATGTTTTCTGTTTACTTGTCAGAATTTGGTCATTAGCAGTGTGGTTCTACTCTTAAACGTTGTAGGTCTCTTTAAAGTAGAGTTCATTTTCTTTCTTCCAAATCAGAAAGGTAACTCCTTTTTTGGACCGATTCAACAATTGATCTATTCCTCCCAAACAAAACTATTTCGTTGAGCTTACAATTTAAGATCTTACAAGCTACCTCTTCAAAACCTATGTTATCACATAAAGATTCGAACTATGGATTCAATACATTTCCCAAAAATTTGGGCGAACTGAGATTAATTTGAACTAAGCTCACTCATACGTAATGCTTAGACATGCTGATTACTCAAATCAAAAATTAATAAAAATAAATAAAAGCAGTGCAACTGAACGCAAAGAAGACCACCACAGAGCAATAACCAAGGGAAAAAACATTGGAATTGTTGGAGATAAAAGTTATGAATTTTACAATCTGAAGTGTAATTAGTCCTAATTACCTACAAAGTTATAATTACCATCTTCAACGGACTAAAATTCTCTAAATTACGCCACTCTCAATCCACAACAAGCTTGTAAATTAAATTTCGCACAAGCATATTCTAAAACATTTGATTATATTTAACGACGACAATATTACAGTTCAAAAGAATTCTCATAACTACTTGCCCCGAAAATAAAGTATTTCAGTGACAGGGATTTTCATGTTGAAAGCACCTGCAATGTAGCTCCAAATTTTCTACTGGCATTAATTCTTTTCCTGAAACACGAAACACGAACAGCTCGACCCAAATAATCACTCCTCCCAATCTCAAATGCCTCTTGACTGCCACATTTGGCAGCTGACACACACAATGTTCCGCTCCGGGACTTTGAAATCAATGAAAGGCCAACCCCTTGCATTTCTCCTCTGATCCGCCAAAACCTAACACTGATATTCCTACTTCAATGCTCCACTAATAAATGTAAAACAACAAACATGCTCCTCCTCCTCACCACTCTCTGCCGCGACTAATTTTAATAGAAAATATCACAGAACATTGAACAAACTCTAAATAATTCGGCTCCCGGATTTTCCACCCGAATTATCACGGAACTTCAAACAATTTTAACGGGGTCCAAGATGCCAACAGTGTAGAATAATTTCAAATGTCAGACTTCAATTCATTTGCTTTTGCTTGTGTTTATAATATTTGCTGGTCGACGCGAAAGATTCGAACCTAAGAAGCTAGGCGTCGTCTCTGTGTAAATTGTGCTTGTTTTATCTTATCGCATCTGCAATGGAGCGGCTGGCATCTCCGGCTTGGTTACTCGACAATACAAGGATTTTGAGTAAGTGGTATTGCCTGTAGCAACGTAGGTGTCGCCACATGAGTGGCGACACAAAAGACGGTCCATTATCGAAGTATACATTATCTGCCCCTTAAAATATTAGTGCTTCGTCTTTTATTGCCCTCGTCAGTACCAAAACGAGAATGGAATATCCCTTACGTCCCATCTTAGCCGGGTGGATGAAATATCTCAAAACGAAGGTGGTAAAAGAGATAATATGCATTTTTTTTTACTATGGTAAAAGATGGAATGGTGTTATATTATGGAATATTTTGTATAGGATAATATTTCAGTTAATGGGTACATCGAAGAAGTGTGGAAGGTGGAAAAAATTTAATGATGATTTTGCAATAAAGGTTTCAATGGAGAAGTGATAGCTTCAAATCAACTATGCATCGCTTATAGGGATCCAAACACAACTGAAACAAAACTTCTAAATCGGAAAGATAATTAGGCTTCATTACCAACAAGCTCATGTTATGTTTGCAATAGGGGGAGAGGGAGAGAGAGAGGGATAGAAAGAGGGAGAGATAGAGAGGAGAAGAGTGAGAGAGAGAGAGAGAGGGGTAAGGAGATAGAGATGGAGATGGAGGAGGGGAGGGATATGGAGAGAAGTAGAGGGAGAGATAGACAGAGGAGAGAGGTGGATAGAGATGGAAGAGATAAATATATAGAGAGGGAGAGAGAGGGGAGGGGGAGCGGTAGAAATATAAAAATAGAGATAGGAAGTGATATATAGAGAGGCAGAGAGAGGGAGAGATATAGGGGTAGAGAGAGATGGAGAGATAACAAGATAGAGATAGAGGGAGAGATGGAAGAAGAAATCTGGAGAGATAGAGCTAGAGAGGGAAAGAGATATAGATATAGAGGTCTAGGAAGAGGGAGAGGCAAAGAGATGGATGGATAGAGGAAGACATATCTAGAGATAGAGGGGGAGAGAGGAAAATAGAGGCAAAGATGTGGATAGAGCAAGAAAGGAAGAGGAGACAAATAGATAGAGAGATAGAGGTGGAGGGAGATAAAGTTAGAGAAAGATAGAGAGATAAAGAGGGAGAGATGGACAGAAAGAGATAGAGATATATATATATATATATAGATGGTGAGAGAGTGATATAGAGAGAGGGGGAGAGGGGAAGGGGAGGGAGAGAGACAAACTAGATAAGTAGAGATAGACAAATAGAGATGGAGAGAGGGAGAGATAAATAAGGGGAGATAGAGAGAGGGGGAGAGAAATAGGGAGATATAGAGATATATGGGAAGAGAGAGGTAGAGATAGAGAGAGATATAGGGGATAGGGATGGAGTGAGGGAGGGATAGATGGGGAGAGATAGGGAGAGAGATAGGTAGAGGGGGGCATAAAGAAGAGTGGGGTGAAAGGGAGAGAGATAGGTAGAGGAGGGAGAGAGATAGGTAGAGGAGGGAGAGAGAGAGAGAAAAGGGGGAGAGATGGAGAGATAGCTCAATATATAGAGAGGAAGAGGAAGAGGAAGAGAGAGAGAGAGAGAGAGAGAGAGAGAGAGAGAGAGAGAGAGAGAGAGAGAGAGAGAGAGAGAGAGATAGAGAGATAGATAGAGATAGATAGATAGATAGATAGATAGAGGTAGAGAAATATATGGATAGAAAGATATAGAGAGGAGTGAGAGGGAGATAAAGAGATAGAGAAATAGAGATGGAGATATAGAGTAAAAGAGATCGAGTGAAAGAGAGAGAGAGAGAGAGAGAGGTATATTAGAATGTGAGGTAAACTATATTAAGTGTGCAATGGGTGCATTGAATAAGTCTTAAAGGTGAAGAGGTCAGCCTTCAATTGTTGACATGAAACAACTAATCAAAAGTTAGTTTCTCTTTTCTCTATCTCTCCTTCCCTTTATATATCTTATATTTCTCTCTCATGCTCTATCTCCATTTATTCATTCCTCCCTTTCAATCTCTATCTCCATCTATATCTCTCACTTTCTATATATATCCCTCTCTCTCTCTCTCTAATTCCCTCTTTCTCTCATTCTCTATCTTTTGAGTCTCTCTTTGTCACATCTCATTTTTTGCTTGCATAAACTTTATTTAATAATAAATGGAATTGGATGAGACCATTGGACAATATGTGTTCAAAGCATTGATTAATGTGTTTTTGTGGATGATAAATTAGATGTTATTTTAAAATGCATGCTATTATGATTAAAATAATGATGAATTATTATGATGTGAATATTTTGATTATGGATTGTGGTTTTATAAGCTAACCTAATGACGAGATGTTGAGTGCAAATGAGTGCAATAACAAGTTGAAGGTGAGAACATGGTTGAGGTAGAGATGACCTAGCCGCTTGACGATAGTCGACGTGATGGAAATCCTACGCACACACTCACATAGTTGCATTCATCATGCATTGTGAATGATTATGTTATGCATGAATACATCATTGTCTATTGTGTGTTATGATTTAAATAATGATTATGTCTTATGGTTATTTTATTTGTGAAATTTAATTTAATTGGGAAAATAAAAGATTTAATTTCAAATGTTTGATAATGAGAAATCTCATAATTTATATTTATATATATAATAATAATATAATAAGGATATTAAAGTATTTCACCATTGTGCTCCTCATGCATGGGTTGAAGAACTCTGCTCTCATAATTGCGTAAAATGGCCAGCTTGCAATAATGGCGGAGGAGCGCAGAGGTCTAGGGTTTCACAAGGGGAGGAGGAATGGAGGCTTTCTAAAGCGGCAAGGTGATCGTTGGGAGAAGAATAGGTTCCCAGCTTGGCGTCCTCTAGGTCGGGCATGGGAGGTTCCACAAAGGCAGTCAGATCGATTGTCTCATGATGGGGAAGCATCAAGATTCGATTGGAACGACTCTGATAAAAATCATTGGGGATTCTCACGAATTCTTCATGGTAACAAGGGTGGATTCAAGGCAATGGCGAACAAGGAATGGCGACCAAAAAATCCTTTTACCCTAGCTCAACCAGTCAAAGAAAAATTGGTGACTATGGACAATAGGGTGATTTTTGTGCGCATAGAGTCAAATGGATGGAAAGATTATGTGGGTTTGTACAAGGAGTCTGCTTTCTTTATGAAATGGGGTGGAGGTTGGACGTTGTACCCTAGGATTTGAAAATGGTGTGATGAGACATGGGGTAAGCACTTCGTCCTGAAAACCTTACCTAATGGCTTCTTCCTAGTTATTACGGGTTGTGCAAGAGAGAAGTAGTGGGTGATGAATAACAACCCTTTTCTAATGGGGGGTATTGGCATGTACGTTAAGGATTGGTCCCCAAATTTTAATCCCAAACAAGCAGCGTTAGAGGTGGTCCTAATCTGGGTTAGACTGTATAATTTGCTTCACGAGTATTGGAATGAAGATACCTTGAAAGTTATAGGGGGCAAGCTTGGGAAATTCCTAAAAGTTGATGAAGCTATCGAGAGGAAGGACTTTAGTATGTATGCAAGAATATGCATTGAGTGGAAACCCCATCCTCCTCTTCCTCATGCAGTGGGAATTTGGACTAGTGAAGGTATTTGGTGGCAAGAGATAGAAGTTGAAGAGATTATAGAGCAGTGCAAGAAATGCAGAGCCTAGGGTCATAAGTCAGAGGAGTGTATGATTGACAAGAAATGGAAGGATTTGGAACAAAATCTTATGCAATTGAAGCTAAGCTACTTTGGATGAGGCTAACAAAGGTGAGCAATATGTGGTGGTAACCATAGTTAGTCTGGATTCTCCTTTGGGCATAGTAGCAGTAGAGCCTAATCAGATTTCTCATAATGGTCATCATGCAAATAAAGTAGAGGAAAGCTCTCAAGTTGATCAGAAAATGATGGGTAATGTGCAGCTAGTAGAGGTGCAAAAAGAGCTTCTAGTGACAAAAGAGAATGAGTTTGAGCTGCAAGGGCAGGATGTAGAGTCAGAAAAATCAGGTGGGAGTCAAGATGCTGAGAAAGAGGTAAGTGGGAGTCTTGATTAGGGGGAAAATCTTGTAGTGGGACTAGAGAACCAGAGAGAGTCTCATCTAGAGGGAGCAAGTGTAGTGGAGCAGTCGGTCAAGGTAGAGCAGGAAGATAAAAATTCTGAGTCATTGGATGGTCTAAGATTTCAAACTGAAGAAAAGGATGAAGGACAGAATGTGATTCAATTCAAAGATATCCACATGTCACTGATTAGGGAGGTGTTCCCGAGGCAAGAGCATGAAGGGATAGAGGGAGATGGGATAGTTCATCCAAGCGAAGAAGAGGACTTTCTGGGAGTTACAGATGGGGAAGGCATCTTGGAGAAGAGGTTTATTTCTCAATAAAAATCGAAGTCTTAGAAGATTAATATGGGAGGGGGGAAGAAAACGAGAGGCAAAAAATCAACTTAGGAATTATTGGAGATGGCTAGCAACATGAAGGACCAGAGCAAACTAAGATCTGGGAGAGACTTGTTCTCTCCTGGGAAAAAATGAAGGTCTTAACGTGGAATGTCAGGGGTTCCAATTCCCCTGAAAAGCATCATTTGATCAAGCGGTGTTTTGATCAAACGAAACCCAATGTGATTTGCTTCCAGGAAACAAAACTTAAGCAAGAAGATGCAACCATCTTGTTAGGAGTTCAGAGGTTTTGGTTTGGGACCTTTGTTAGTGCAGAGGGAGCTTCAGGAGGGTTGAGTATCCTCTGGAATCCAAGGTCGGTCAAGGTTGAGCTCATTTCGCATGCAAGTTCATGGCAATTGATAAAGGTAAACATGTTGTATTTGGAAAATAACATCTTTCTATTTAATGTATATGGTCCAACCAATGATGAGGAGAAAATTGTAGTGTGGAATGAAATTTCTTTCATTTTAAGGAACATGTAAAAGGACATTTTCATTATTGGGGTGACTTTAATGCCACTCTTGAATTGGCTGATAAGAAGGGTGGTAAAGGGAGGTTGGGTAGATCTCAAAAGGATTTTCAGAACTTTGTGACAGAGAATGGTTTATGGGAAGTTCGGGCTCAGATTGGTCATTTTACTTGAACCAATAGGAGGCAAGGGTTCTCAAATATTGCTGAGAAGTTAGACCGCTTCTTTCTAGCTGGGGGATGGGACTCTCTTCCCTTGGTTTTTGAAGCTTCTATTTTTCCTTTCACTAGGTCGGATCACTTCTCGGTGGCTTTGACGATGCAAAAGGATTCAATACCATTGAGATATCCTTTTAAGTTTGAAAGGATGTGGTTTCGAGAGGAGGGATTTATGGAGTTGGTGGTTGAGTGGTGGAGAAATGCTCCTCTCCGATATGGCAACAAGAGCTTTCAGTTTTTTAAGAAATTGCAATACATCAAGAGTTGTTTGAAAGTTTGGAATAGGACTTATTTCAAAGATATTTTGTTGAGAAGAAGACCCTTGAAGGATAATTAGAAGCTCTGAATAACAAGGTTATCTCAGAAGGAATGGATCAAGTGGATTTTGTGATGAAAAAGGAGCTTAAATCTCAATATAGTGAAACTCTAGCTAGAGAGGAGACTTATTGGAGACAAAAATCTAGAGAGAACTGGCTAAAAGAGGGTGATCACAATATGAAATTCTTCCATAGCTCGGTTAAAGTCAGAAGGTCTATTAATAGGATTTCATCAATCAAAAAAGTTGATGGGTAGAGATGCTTTGAGGCTGATGAGATTAATGCAGAGGTTGTATCCTTTTTTTCTTCTCTCTAGTCAGTTGATGTTTCCAAGCTGGTTGAGGATTTGGAAGAGGTGTTGGGAGTAATCCCAAGGTTAGTGTTTGTTGTGGATAATGCAATGCTTTTGGAACCTATCCAAGTCAAGGAAGTCAAAGAGGCTCTTTTTGCTCTGGAAGGCGACAAGTCTCCTGGACCGGATGGGTTTCAAGCCTTTTTTCCTAGAGATTTTGGGAGGTGTTGAAAAATGATCTGTGGGGAGTGGTGGAGGAATCTAGGCATAATGGGTTTGTGTTAAAGGACTTCAACAATACCTTGGTGGCTCTAATCCCAAAAAAAGAGGCAACAGAGTCCTTTGAAGAGTTTTTCCCTATATCTCTGTGTAATGTGATTTACAAAGTTATCTCAAAGGTGGCAACAAATAGACTTAAGAAGATTTTGTGCTTGTTGATTTTAGAGGAGCAAAGTGGGTTTACTCCAAACATATCTATAGTGGAAGGTATTATTATTGCCCATGAGGCTATTCATTCAATCAGGATTGATAATCAGAGGAAGATTTTTGTGAAATTATACATAAGGAAATCTTATGATAGAGTTAATTGAGCCTTTTTATATAGAGTGCTAGAGAAATTTGGCTTTAGTGATCAATGGATATCTTGGATAAAAGGCATGACTAGGGAGTTTCAGGTCTCAGTTTTGGTCAATGGGAGTTCACAAGGTTTTTTCTCAATGTCTTGAGGGCTAAGACAAGGGGATCCTATTTCTCCCTTTCTATTCATTATAATGGCAAAGGTGCTAGGTAGACTGATCTCTAAACAAAGGGTTCAAGGACAATGGAAAGGAGTTTTAGTTGCAAGAGGAGTGGATCTAATCTCCCATCTTCAATTTTCAGATGACACTCTATTGATGGGAGAGGCCTCTTTGTAGGAAGCAAGGGTTATGAAGAGCATCTTGGATAGATACAACAAGGTTTCAGGGAAAATGATCAACTGGAGAAAGTCAAAGATTTTCTTCTTTAACTCGAACCAAGATACGCAGAGAGAAATTTCCAAAATTTTCAACATCCGACTAGGTAGCCTTCCGGGTAATTTTTTAGGAATCCCTTTGTTTTTAGGAATGTGTAAGGAATTTCTTTGGAATGGGTTGTTAGATGGTTGTATTGGTAAATTAGAAGGTTGGAAGAGTAAGTGGTTGACTCTAGCTGGCAGGATTCTTATGTTAAAGACAATCATCTCGACCATGCCCCTTTTTTGTATGAAGTGTTTAAAAATTCCAGGTAAAGTGATAGGTCAAATTGAACAGAGGATGAGGAAGTTCTTCTGGAATGGCCCCCAAGACCAAGATAAAATTCCCCTCTTGGCTTGGGATAACATCTGTAAGCCAAAAGTTTCAGGGGGAGTTGGTTTGCGGAATTGAAAATTCCTTAATGAGGCCATGGGTGCAAAGCTAGTGTGGCACATGTATAAGTTTCCAGACCATAAATGGGTGAAGATTCTTAGAGCCAAGTTCCTAGACAACAATGATAGGTTGAAAATATTAACGATTCAGGATCCTCCTCGTGGCTCCTCCCTTTGGAATTTTACTGCAGGGTGCGGACAAGTAATAAAAGATCATGTAACGTGGCAGTTGGGTAACAACAGGAAAGCTAACTTTTGGACTGATTCATGGGATGGAAAGGCAGTGTTAGCAAAACAAGGAAATATAGACAAAATCAAATTAGTCACAGAACAATTATGGGGAGGTAAGGTTAGTGATTTTGTTGAGTTTAAGCACTCTGCATTAGGAGGTGAATGGGGCTAGAAAGATCCTAGCATGTTGGGTATGAATGAAAATGATACGAATATTCTGAAAGACATCTTCAAGAATAGTCCCTCAGTCCTGTCTGATATGGAGGATGAAATTATTTGGTGTGGTTCTAACAGGGACGAGTACTCAGTGAAAATAGGGTATAGATTGATAGAGAATGAAATTTGTATGGAAGATTGGTCAGGTTTGTTGTGTTGGAATAAATTTTGTCTCCCTAAAGTGGGTGCATTTTCATAGTTAGCTTTTAGAGGAAGGATATTAACGGGGGACAGGTTGAAGAGAATTGGATTTGTGGGCCCTTTTAAGTGTTTTCTTTGCAATAAGGAGGAGACATTGGATCATCTATTTCTTAATTGTGATTTTTCTTAGGCATGCTAGAAATTTGTCATGTATCAGCTTGGTTGGTGTAGCCCCCTCCCTAAAACTTTGAGAGATCTTGCCAAGAGTTGGTATGTGTCAAGAACAAATTCATCCCTTTCTTGCATATGGCAGATTTGTCCTTCAACTATCGTATGGGAGATCTGGAAGGAAAGGAATAGGCGTATTTTTTTAGGATAAGAGTGAAGATTTGAAGACTTTCTTGCCTCGGTTGGAGAGGGCAATTTCGGAATTAGTTAGTAATGCAACTTCTCAAGTGAACGTAGCTAAGGTCCCTTTAAACAAAGAAGACTCTCAAATGAAATCTAGGTGGCCATTGATCAAGTCCAGGCCTATTAATGGGTGGTTGAGGGCTATCCCTCCTTTCGTCTCAATAAAGGCAGTGTCATGGAAACCTCCAAATAAAGGTTGGACTAAAGTGAATTTTGACAAAGCCTCAAAAGGTAATATGAGTCCCTCCGGTGCAGGATTTATTATTTGGGATTGGACTGGAAGTATTATGATGTTAGGGGAAAGGAGATTAGTGGAAGGAACAAATAATGAGGTTGAGGTCCAAGAAGCACTTGCTACAATCAAAGTGGAAAAGCAGTTGCAAGTTCCCAAACTCCATTTGGAAGGAGTCTCATTAGTCATTATTAATGCAATTGTCAAAGGCAAATCTAGAGTTTGGTACCTCAATAAGTATATTAGACAAATTAAATCACTTCTAGATTCATTTGCAGAATTTAAGGTATCTCATGTGGTGAGAGAAGGGAATGATGTTGTTGAAAAATTGTCAAATATTGGTGTTGCATTGGGAGATCAAGGTAAAGAAGAGCTAATTGAAGATTTTAGGGACATCAATGGGAAGGACTTATGGTCACCTTAAATATGAGCTATATTGAAGTGTAGGCAATTGATGGAAGAGGTTGAAGTTACTTTTGTTGGTAATTGAATTCTTTAGAGGGAGATAGTTGTATACCCATTTTTCATTTTCAAACTCCTCAGCTTTTTTTGCATGGGCGCTCCAATTAGGATCCAAAGAGGAGGCCTTTAGGGTCATGAGAGTTTGTGTGAAGCCCCAATGGTCTGGGGAAATGTTTCCAATCCTAGCCATGGCGGAATCAGGAGTTGGTTTGAGGGCAGAAGAGGGATATTAGCGTGCAATAGAGGGAACTTCACAGAGTTTTAAGCCTTTCTTGGTTTGGAGCTCAGAGACAAGGAAGGAGGTTCACATACAGGAGGCAAAGGGCGGATGTGAGATGTTGCTTGATTTTATGTAGGTTTGGGAGGAGGAAAAGAGACAAAAGAAACTAGAAAAAAGGAGGGCAAAGAGAACTCGTTTGGATGCTAAGGGAGGTATGTTCATCCCAGAAGGCTCGAAGGGTCTGTTCTACAAGGCCAAGGTCTAAGAAAGGTTGAATTTGGTTAGCACTGTCAATTTTTGAATTATGTTTGGTTCTGTTTGTTGTAGCTTTTGTTTGAGAAAGCCCATTTTGTTAATGAAAGGGATTGTCTTTACGTTGTTTAAAGTTGTATTGGGATTGGCACAGGTTAGCCCATTTTGTATTAGTATGGGCTCAAAACATGTTCTTTGATGGTAGTATCAACCCTTTTTGTATAGGCCAGGGTTGTATTTCTATGGAAAATGTTTAGAACCAGTAGATGAAGACAATAGTGATAGGTAGGGTTTAAGGTTTTGTGCAGTTGGTTTATAGTTTCTTGTTGGACAGTTATGTAGTATTTGTTATTATTATTAATAAAATCAATATTATCACCAATCAAAAAAATAATATAATAAGGATATTATTTATATATATATATAAATATATAAATAGCTTATTATTAAAAGGAAAATTAAATTAAATAATAAAAAGTTGAAAATTCAAATGATTTGCATAAAAATTCATGCGATCTGAGCATGAGGAGGAAAGTTCAGTTCTAAAATTAGAAGACATACTCCAACTGGAGTTGAATACCTTGCATGGACGATTGCTAGTCATATTTTGGTCGGCTTTAATGAGAAAACTGACCTAGGTCATACCACCAAAAGACAATGAATGTGTGTATGTGAATGTATATCAAGCATCTTATGTTACCATACAATGGAAGACCTTTTTGCACTCCATCTCTAAGACTCTTCTCTTCTCTCCTTTCATTGTCCATGGAAGAGCAACTTTCTAGACATAGAAATCACACATACATGTGATATTGCCTGGTGCTAAAGTCTGCTAAGGAAATTTATGTGGACTGTAGTTATTAAAGGGCAAATCAAATTGTCTTGGACATCTAGGGGATAAAATCGTGAAGGGATTGTTTTGGGATCACTATTGGTAGATTAAGGGGCAATGGCTAAGAGCTAGGCAATTTCAAGAGTGAGGATTGGCTTCAAAATCCAAATATTAATTCAAGGATTACATGTATGTTCTTTTATTATGGAATAATGAATTTGGTGCATGCCTTCTTATAGTTTTGTAATATGAGTTAATGGTCAATCAATTCCTTTGCTTCAATAAACCTTGCCCATTGATAAACTAGAAGTCTATAATGGCTCATAGATCTATGTAGGATCTTTTAAATCACCCTTTTTATAAGTGTTTTCCTATTGCATAAAATTTTCCATGCTTAGCACATAGATTGACCCTAGTGCTACGCTCACCTGTAGCATAGAATAAACCATGTTTTATAAATATTTGTGGTTGTTTAAAAACCTATGCATAGAATAATTACATATAATGCAGAGATAATAGTTATGCATATCGATTTATATATATGTATATATATATACATATATATAAATTTATTTATATATATGGTGTGAGTTTATTAAACTCGAATTGATGAACAGTTCATGACTATAACTATATACAAATTCTTTATTGCTATCATAAAACCACTATGATATTCGGTAATCTCAACATATTTAATAGTAGTATACATATATTTATATATGTATAAATATATATATACATGAAACTATATATTTATATATAAAAACATAATGTATTTTCTATTAAATTAACACCGATAAACATTTTATTTTTGTTGTGATGATTCCACAGTGAAACTGTAAAACTAAAATATGAAACTGTCATTTAATTGTTATGGATTTGATTCTTTATTTGCATGTGTTATGAACTGGTTTCTTATGGATTTAACTTGCATGACATCTGAAACATACCAACCCTTCAGTGCAGTAAAAATTTCAAAATTTACACCATGTGAGTAAATAACTAAGTAACAAGTCATGGCAATAAAATGTTTCTTTCTTTTATTGAGAATATCTGATCAAGATGCCATATCATATTACAATAAAGAATCCACTTCATTACAATAACTTCACAAGTTACAACAATACAAGAATACATACATAGCTCCAATGAGCTTTAAAACAAATAGTTGTAAGACGGTCCAGGATCTTCCCTTTCAAATCTTGGTTCTTCTATCGCCTACTGTGGAGGAGAAGCATCACTCAGGTACTTTTCCACCAACCAAAGACTCATAATATGGTCCCCCGCACATCTATCATTCGATAGATGGCCCTTCCCTTCGACGAAGAGATTGGTAGAGTAATTGATAATGACAACCAATTGAGCATAGTGTTGTGTCTTTCATAACTAGAACCTGTGCAATCCGACAATCTCGAACTAGCATGTAATACTAGATCACGGTGAACTAACAGTGTAGTCTCAAAAGTCACACAACTAAGTGAAGTTTCATACATTGCACTACTTTGATCAAAGAGTTCTCATTCAGTACTTCGAACGAAGTCATCTATCACATACACTACTTAGGGCCGATTTGACTTAAGGCTATCTTAAGCTATGCATAGGTATATCCTCCAATGGATAGTCTGTCATCCCAGATAACCTATCGCCATATAATCTACTTGGAATAAACCTACTTAACTAGCAAGTACACAAGCTAGGTATATCCTTCAATGGATAGTCCATATCCCAGATAACCTATCTTCAAAACAATCTACTTGGATTAAACCTACTTAAATAGTAAGTATATTAAACCCTCTCCCATATTAGATGACCTCTCTTAGGAGAAAACACAAGCTTTCCCAGTTAAATCAATTACTTAGCTAAGTGTACTATTGATGCCAAAATTTGACAAGGTAACAGTGCCTTATGGGAAACTCAGTTCAAGGGGGACCCCTTTGCGCCGAACTGAGTGACCTCCGGGTTTTAGAGAAGCCGACTTCTTCTATAATGGGTTTTTGGAAAGGGAAAAGGAAGCAGATATAATAAAGCAAATTTAAATCTAAGGCGATACGCCAAAGCTTTCTGATAGGCACGATAAATCATAGACTTAAGGGCCTGAATGTTATTGCTATGTTCCAAAACATCAGAAACTTAAAGCTATAGCATAAACAATTCATTTAATTGACATAAAAGTATCGCATACATTCTTACTGCTAAGAAGAGTCATTAAGACATGGTTTAGGTAAGCAAGTTTGTATTCAATGCATAGAAGTCCCTTCAAATGAAATGCTTAAGACCATAAGAAGCACAGTTTACAGTTTAAACAAAACATGGAAACAGAAAGGCCGAACAATAGGCACAGTCTGAAAGTTTCTTGTGAATAAACATGCAAAAGAGGCCTGGTGTCTCTTGCTAAAAACCAGTATTCTTTCTAAAATCTTGGACCTTTGTCTTCTCGACAAAGAGAGTATATATAGCTGGAGAGAAAAAATTCCCACCGCTTTGGAAGCTGTAACAGAAAAGATTCCCAATCTCCTGCAATGATGCCCGAATCAGAACATTCTCAAAGCCGTTATAACAGCAACCAGTTAGAACCTAACATCCAGTTGATTGGTTGCAGGCGTGTCCTTTGTAATGATGGTAGCGGTTCAAACCAAGCTTTGAGGCG
>VDFB02209776.1:0-25260 GCA_007258455.2 Sequoia sempervirens
TTTATTTATTTTTAAATAAACCTATTAGTTTAGAAACTTCATTCAATTTTCTACTGATTCTATTCTTACATATTTGTGAAATAATATAGAAAACGTATTCAAATTTTTACATCAAGTTGCCTAACTTTGATTTTTTAAAATTTTTTAACACTTAAGGGCCTATCTTTTCCATGATGATCCTACACATACCCCGATGCAACTTGCATTTAATGGGATTATGAGATATTTTATGTTGGTAAATTGGTGCTATTTGTCTCACAATGAATTTGATGGAGCTTGGTCCTAGGGAGCTGTGTGAGCTAGATTGTTGGAGTTGTGGAATGTTAGTTTTGGTGACGTTTCCTTGGCCTCATTTGCATCTGCACGGGATTTGTAGCTTGCTACTAGTAATTTTCCTCTTGAGTTTTGCCTCATCAATGGTATGTGCATGATTCCTTTGCTTTTGATTAACGAGTATGTGTGGATTTATGGTAATATGCATATTTTATGCTTAGGTTTCTACATATTTGGAGGTTTGTGATTAAACTAGGGTTGCCCCCTTTTCATTTCGATGGCTCCCTTGAGTGTTAATGTCATAATTCTCCATTGAATTAATAATTTAATAATGTCAATCCTTACTATATTTGTGCCCTTGAATTTGGTGTTGTGTGTGATGATGATTTGGTTTGATGGATCTAGGGTTCTGCATGTTTGACAGATTGATGATCTAAGTGTGAGTTTGAGTTGTTATTTTCCATTTGTATCTGATCCATTGCTTTCCTTTGAGGGTTTTGAAAGAATTGATTATGATTTGATTGAATAAATGAGTGTATCATAGCTTTGACTAGTTATTCATGGCATAACTCTAGGGTTGTGTATTTTGAATTTCTTACTAAAGATTAATTGAACTGTCCTTGAATGAATCATAAGTCTAAATCATGGATGAAATTTTTTAAGAAAATAAAACCTGACGCAAATCCCAAATTTGTTATTTTTTGATCAATTTGGGAAAAACTATGAAGAATCAGGACTATAAGAGATTTTAGGTACCTTCTGGAATTCCTTAACATTTAGAAATCTCCAAAATTTCATGGCCGTGTCATTTACCCGAGAATGCATATAAATGTGAAAGTTATGATGTCATTGCTAATTTCCATCCTGAATAGAAATCCTTGAAACTTTCTGAAAACGAGAAAATTGAAGAAATGGATGAATTGACATTGGGGTATGTGCAGGATCATGATGGGCCAAAAAGTGGCAATATTATGGGTATTTGTAAGGTATGTGGCTGACAACTTTTTTTTTACCCAAAATTGATGAAACAAAAAGGGTTTCTAGAGGATATTCTCAACTTTCCACCAATATAAATTATGCTTTAATTTGAATTTAATAAATAATTATTATTTATTTCTATTAGAATTACGACTAAAGTCCCGATCGAGCAGGATGATTGAAAACATCTATAACTTTCTAAATAATATCACTTTTTGAATCCAAAAACATTGCCATACTATAGGATTAAAAAGAAAAAAATTAAATTTCATGAAGTTTCCTTTGACCAAGCTAAGGTGGTCGCATTACGTTTTTTATATTTTAAAAGTTGTAATAAAAAATTATAATTAATTATTTACTTGAAAAAAATTACAAAAAAAATATGCATCACATATGGATACGAGTCCCCTCTACTTATATATAAAATCTATAAAAAACATTATCATTTTATTATGGTTAGGCTACAGGGATGTGGTGACACCTACTTCTTATTTTATCCTTGAAATTTTAAGTACCATCGCGATTAAAAATTTCAAATTTTCACTAAATAGATTTTATTTATTTTTAAATAAACCTAGTAGTTTAGAAACTACATTCAATTTTCTACATATTCTATTGTTACATATTTTTGAAATAATATAGATAACATATTCAATTTTTTACGTCAAGTTTCCTAACACTGATTTTTCTGAATTTTTTGCCACTTAAGGGCCTATTTTTTCCATGATGATCTTGCACATACCCATTGCATAATTTCAATATTTTATGATTGGTTTGATATTTCCATTTCTTGAGCTATAATGTTTATTAAATAATTTTTTGGGTGATGGTTGTGTTTTCCTCATTAATCTCCCCTGGTCATGAAATCCCCAAATTTCCTTCTTGGCTTGATTTCTACGTGGGGATGAAAATCCCAAAATTATGTTTGTAAGATTTTAAGAGTTGTGATAATTGTTTGGGCTTATTTGGATGTTGAATGTGTTATTTATGATGGGATAACCTTAACTTTTGTGTTGTAATGGATATTGATTGTGACTTTTTGCTAAGTGTAGGCCAAACTAAGCAAGGTTGTTATAGGCAAGGTTAAGGTCAAAGAAATAGATCTTGGTGTTGAGGAAGCTCCTATTTCAGAAGCTAAAAGGATTAAGTTGGATATAAACAACAAGATTCTTGAGAGTAAACTTATCTCTATTTAGTCAGAGGTTACTGACGACAATGTGGGAAAGTGAGACTATGAAGAATTTAAGGCAAGGATGACAATAGGCAACCCATTTGTTTTGGTAAGGAGAATGAGATATTTTGGGTTGGCTCATGTGGTTAGTTTTCCTTCCTTAGTGTAATGCTATGATATTGTCTTGGAGTGTGCTTGACACTATGATCAAGGTACATAGAGAGTAATTGGTCCACATGGTACAGTGCTTGGAAACTTCTCTCCTATCTCAGTTACCCAAACATTTGACATGCTAGATAGGTCTCATGTAGTGAAATTTTATATTTATATAGCCAAGAAATATTATGAGTAGGATAAAAATAAGGCTCTGGAGGTTATTAATACCTATCTAGAGAAACCAAAGGCATATATTTCTAAATTGTGAAAATAGTTGTTTAGGGCTAAGTTTAAATCAGATTACTATGATGCAATCACTCTTCTCAGTAGAGTGATGGGTCTAAAGAATGTAGGAATGTTTGAAAGTTGGATGTTTTATTTCATAGTAAGAATGGAACAAGGTATAGACTACCATTGGGAAAGGATAATTAGTAAGATAACTCAAGATAAATTGTCCAACATGTTGCAGACCACAATTTTCACTATGACATCCTATTTGGTCTATGCCTTGGCAAGGTTCCATCCAAATAAGGGAGTGAGCACTCAAGGATTCTTTGGCCAAGATGTAATTTATGAAGTCAACCCTGAGCTACATTTGGATATTCCTAGCTATAGAAGGGTGAATTATTCATTCACTGTGTATATTAAAAGTTTTCTCCAGAGTGCAAAACATGTTTGAATTTTTTGATCCTACCAAGGAATTGATTCAGAAGTTTGGAGCATGGTTTATACAGATTCCCACATTTTATTACATTAGGATTGATTGTTTTCCAAGAGCTCCATACAAATTGCCCAGATTTCCTATAGATCATATCATTCTTTTAGAGGTTACAAAGAAAATTTATGCCTTTGATGCAATTTTGAAAAAGGATATGCACAAAACTCGTTTTGGTAATGAATTTCCACTAAGGATTGGAGGTCATGAGGCTTACCCTTCCTTGGCCGCTACATAGTTTTCTGATGAAGAGATGGGAAATTTCAACCTATCCTTACATACTAAGAGGCCCAAATTTCAAAGAACAGGCGGGGCTCAAAAGAGAGCGAGCAAGGAATTTAGACATAAAGATGATTTTGAAGATTATTGGGAAAATTTCTAAGATGAGTTCAAAGTTTTGAGGAGGAAGTTCTCCAAGTTGCTTGCAAATTTGATTAGAATATATAGTATCAAGGCCATCCTAGATCAAATTGATGATAATAGAGAAGTTATACAAATCTATGATTATGAATTAGTAAAAGATAAGTCTATAGGTGAAATTGATTGGATGGAAGAAGAAATAACAAAATTCAAGAAAATAAATTATCCTGTAATCAAATACACTAAGTTGTGGATCAAGAATAAGATTTGGGAGCTAGATAATGAAGGGAAACAATATACTTATGACTTGATGGGAAGCCTTGAATCTCAGTATGCTTCTGAACAAGAGAAAGACTGAAAAGGTAAGGAAAAAGCGGGTTCCCCTTTTAAAATCAAGATCAAAGGTGGTCAAACAAAGACCGGGGAAGAAAATAAAAGAAATCCCATTGCAAAGAAGATAAGCATTACCTCCAAAGAGAATAAATATGCTCAAGAAGAGGAATGTGAGGAAGAGGGAAAGAAGGATGATACCTTTGTACTTAAAAGGAGAAGATTACTGAGAACATCAAGCAATAAAAATGAGCCTCTTAGGGGAGAGGATGAGATAGGACCACAACTGGTAAATATTGAGAGTTTCAGAGAGAAGACATAGGTTTATACCCAAAACTAACGAACTCCATCTCCTAAGGAAATTTTAGTAAAAGAAGGTGCCTCCATGATTCCCTCTGTCACACAACAAAAAAAGGATACTTTTGCGTCTCCTTCTACTAAGGAATTGTATGGTGAAGAAAAATATCCAACAAATGCAACTATTGAGGATATCCATCAAGGTGAAGACACAAAAGAACTTAAGGATGGGGATCTTCACAAGGTGGAGGTAGATATTGATAAGATTCCACAATATCCTTTGGTATCATATGAAGATTCATCTATCAAGGATAAAGGAGAAGAACCCCTAGAGAAAGAAGAGATGCATCAAAGAACTCCCTCTCCATTTCATGAAGTGATAGAGATACATGACAAGGAAAAGAATGAGAATCTAGAGGGAGATGGGGAGAAAGATGAAGAAAAAAAGATAAAGGAAAAGAATTTTTTGTGGTGCATGGTTCAAATATTGACTCCTCAACTAGTGAACAAGAAAAGGATAGAGAATATGAGCACCAGTCAAAAATTTCTACTCCTAGTTGGCTCAATGAGGAATTAAAAAGTAAGCAAGTAGTTATAGAAGATATTCCTTTGAGTTGGGATGATTTACTGGCTAGTATTGGAAAAGGTAAAATGAAGAAGGCCAAAACTATTTCCAAAATTGACAATGATGAATCAAACAATAGGGTGATTCATAATTTCCACTCTAGAAATAGATAATAATAAGGATGAGGTAGCTCCTCAAAGTTACAACATTCAAACAGTAAATTTGGGGCCTACCTCTAGAATACAAGAAGTAGAAGAATTCAAGGGGTTTTCTGCAAAAAAAATTTAAAGATTGGATAAACAAGTGCAATACAAGGAAATTTTGAAAAAAGAAAATGAAGAGTTAAAGAAATATTTGTAAAATCTCATGAAACCCTTGCAGTTCATTGGCCAAATTGGTTCTTGTTCATCATCAAGAGGTTTCTTACCTAAGGAGATAGTTTATGAGCTTGAAAAGATGAAAATTTTTGTAGAGGTTACACATGGATGGTTACAAGGAGTAGGGATTAGAGGATACATCATGATTAAGGAAGTTCTATCAACCCATGGAGATGCACATAGATCATTTGAGTGGTTACAAAATTTATTGGTCCAAGGTAAAGATGATGTAGATCTTCTCCTATAGAAAACAAAGGAAATCATGGATTATAATGAGGAAAGATTAATAAGTGATGGAATATTTCCTTCCCCAAAGGTTTTAGAGCCTTGGGAGTGATATGAGGCCCTACAAATTAATAAGAGAGTTCTAAAGAGAATTCATAAAAAAGGTCAACAGGTGTGGAATACATTGACTGACATCTATAATAAATGCATCTCATTCTTTGAAGTAATGACTTGAAGGAATGAATTCACATCAAAACACCTTGGCCTAGAACAATTAAGAAAATGGTGGAATTAAGTTTATGCTCCCATGGATGATAGTCCAATCACCACCGACCATTTAGATGATGTGGCTACCTATAGTGTTGTTATGGAGAAGTTTCAAGATATCAAGGTAGAGTGGGACAAGGTTGTTAAATAATCAAGGGAGGAGATTAAATCAATTGAAACAAGATGTAAAGTATTGATCACTCTACCACATGCATAATTAGAGTAGATCTTTCTTAGGGTGCAAGATATATTGGGTTGAGATAAGGATAAAGGACCAGTTAATGCATGATTGCATTGAGATTTGTGCTTCCCATCTATCTAGGGTTTGCTATGCAGTTCTTGTTTTTTCCTCTACATGCATTGGAGCAAGCTGCTATTGGAGAACCCAGATTGACATGGAAAGTGTCTCAAGCATTAAATGCCAAGAATTTTATTTTATTGAAAGAAGTTTCTAGGGTGACCTATTTCTGGCCACCCAACTTTGTAACCCTAATTGGGCCGACCTAGCATGAAATTTCTATAATTAGGGTATATTACCTCATTTGTAAGGGCTGGTTACATTTTGGAGAAAGATAAGTGATAGAGAAAGAGCTAGATCTAGGAATTAGTTATTCTAAAAGCAAGTGATGTAATATTGAATACTATAATTGTTGCAAATTTTGGGTGATTCAATATAAGTAAAGACATTATGCTTTGGTTCTCTTTCTTGTATTGATTTATCTTGGATGGTTCTTGTTATTCTATCTTTCAATATTGCTTTGGAAAAATTGGATATATGTTATATTTTGAGTTAGATATGATTCAATGGTGCTTGTGGTTTGATGCTTGTTGTGTTTGTAGCAATCCCTGGTCCATACTTTTAGTAGCTTTTTGACTATAAGTTGTGTAAATTTAGCCTAGACCTTATATTTATTTGCCTAGTTCAATTGTGGGTATTTATTTATTTCAATTGCAAAATAGGGTTGGTTTGGATGAATGTATCATGATCTGAAAATTTTTAGTTCTTTAGAAGATTGCACTGTTTTTGTAAGATTCAAGATTAAATCTAGGTTAACCAGGAATTAGTTTTGAGGGATTGGTCCATTTCAAATATTTTAGCATTTGCATTATTGATCTTAGGAGTAATTTTAATCTTAGGATTTGTTTAAACCATTATCTTTTCTATTTCTTTTATCATCTGGCTTAGATTTAGGATTTCAAGCATCCATACATTGCAAAATCTGATAAGTTTGAAGATCCAACATTTGTTCATAGGGTCCCTTTGTGATTACCAACAATTTTCACATTATCTTTGAGTTGTTTCATTGCATTTTTCAAGACCTGACATTAGAGACCTTGGGGTTATCTCTTGAGGCTTGCTAAAAGAAATTTATCTTTCAAGAGAGATATGATACTTGTATTTTGTTTGAGTTGTTGCTATGCAAAAAACACCATCAACAAATTGGTGCTAGAAGGAGGGCCTAAATAAGCATGCTAGATCAATTTTTTTCTGCCATTTCTCCTACAAGACTTCAAAGAAGAACTAGATCTGTGTTAGGAGAAGAATATTTTCAAGAATTGCAAGCTCCTATCAGGCCAAGAAGGACTAGAAGAAGGGGAGTATCATAATACACCCAACCACTTCCATCATCTCCATTGTCCTCATCTTCATATGATTCTAAAGCCATCCCCATTCAACAGCCTCGACTAGCCATAAATCAACCTTTACCAACCCCACCTCCACCAATAGCTTTCCTTGCTAACAACCCATCTCCATTATCCTTCAACAATTACAATGTCATGCCCAAAAATCATGAGCATTTCTATTCCAAATTCCATCTTAATGATCCCAATAGAATCACAGAGGAACACATTAGGATTTTCTAGACCTGTCTTAGGGATAGGGGAATTAACCATGAGGATGTTGCATGCAAGATCTTTCCTTATTCCCTTGGAGAAGATGCATTCTACTAGTATAATCATTTTCCTGTTGGATCAATTCATAATTGGATTGAGTTGGAAGCTACATTTTTTTAGAAATTTAAGATTCCCATTTGTGATAATGAGCTCTATCTATAGTTCATTAAAGTCAAGAGAGAAGTTAATGAGCCTATAGGGTCTTTTAATAATAGATTCCATTATGCATACACTAGATTATAGGTTGGGCCTTATGTTGTAGATGATGCTATTGCCTTGGAGGTTTATTATGAAGCTTTGGACAGTCTCACAACCACCTTCCTAAAATGGAGAACTAACCCTCCAACTACCTTTCTTGATGCATACATAGAGGTTGCCAAGGTTAGTACTAATTTGAGGAAATATTTATCTAGCCCTTTACCATTATTAGGACCCACTACTCACCCTGGGAAAGTCCAAGCTCTCAACCAGGCTCTTACCAATCATACTCCTATTATGAATCTAATACCTTAGTTGCCTCTAGTCCCTCATCCTGGACCTCCTATAAATCAAGTCCCACCAGTGAATAATTATCCTCAACAAATTGTTAATCATCATATTCACCCACAACCACAGGCTGGTTTCCCTACATATTTGTAGAATTCTAAAGTATTGAACTAGTCATTGAGCTTTGGTGTGGCAATAGGATATCCTTGAAACAATGTGAACCAGACTCCATACAGTAATCCTGACAAGGAGAGGTTGGATGAGCTGATTGAACAAGTGAAGAAGTTGAACATGGAGGCCACCTATTTGAGAAATCAAAATAATCAACTCCAAGCTTCTCAAAGGAGTATGTAGTCTAACCATAAAAGAGAAAATCAAGAGCCTCAACAAGGACATAACTTTTACAAAGGACAACATTTTGATAGAGGACAACATTTTGAAAGAGGACAAAACTTTGAAAGAGGGAAACCCTCTAGTTAGAATTTTGATAGGGGATAGTCTAGTGGACAAGGATTTGAGAGGAGGAAGCCACCCAGAGAAAATAGAACCTAGAACACAAGACCAAATAATGGAGGTGTTCCCACTCCATTGGACTGGCCTCCTAATCAAAAAAAGCCTCCAGGTAGTGTGTATTTACCAAAACTAGCTCTATTTAGATGGTGCAGGCTTCATAAGACAAATAAACATTTAGAGTTGGATTTCACAGAATTCCAGACTACAACATCCATTTTCCAGTATGAGGTTGAGAATCATTCCAGTGGTCAAGAGTTGGTTCCATCAGGACCTTATGACTCGTAGGTCTTGGTAGTAAATCATGCTCCTTTTCGAAAAGAAGAAGAAAATGGACCATAAGAGAAATCAAGCTAGTCAAAAGAAGAACCAATCATGTGTGTAATGCGGACAAGATTTCTTAGATGTTCAATGATAATCTGGAGAATGATAATGGCCCCTTGGATGAAGAATAAATTGGTGTTGAAGAAATGCAAGTGTTCTAAAGGCCAATCAAGAAGTATGACTTAAGAGATAGGCCAATGACAAGTCCACAAGTTGGGGTTTCGTTTACCACTTCCATCCGTCTAAATAACTTCACTACACCTCATGATCCCAATGCCAGTAACAATCCAACATATCCCCATGTGCCTAAGAAATACCTGTCCAAGGAGGGGAAAGTACAAGCTGGGACATCCAAAGGTAAGAACATAGATGCCAGTAAGGACAAGGTGGTGGAATATCTGAAGGAAGCCCCCACTGACATGAGCATAGAGGAATTAGGTGAATATGTGGCTAAAGAACTTAGGAATATCAAGGTAAGTATTTTTGCATTTGAATTATTATGAGTACCTACCATTAGAAATATAGTCTTAGGAGCTTACAATGCAAATATAGTATCACAAGACAAAATAGTTAGTGGAGCTATTGGTAAAGTATCTAGTTCTCAAGGGTTGAAAGATCAAAGTCAAGTTCAAACATAGATTGGAGACAAAGGGAAAGAAAAGGACAAAAATAAAATTGCACAAGTGGATATTAAGTTAACTCTATTTCAAGGAAAAAATAGAAACACCTTCATTTTTTATTTCTTTGTGCATCTTTGGAAAGAATTTACACAATTACCTCATAGATTCAGGTGCTTCCACGAATATGATGTCATTTTCTATATGTAGATCCCTAGGAATAACTCTTGTCATCTCTCAAAAGGTCACCCAACTAGATAAAACATAAGTAAATGTAGTGAGAGAGCTAAACATGATCCCTATGCAAATTTCCTCAGATCCTAGGATACAACAAGTCATCAATATACAAGTAGCAAATATTCTTGATTCCTATGGTTTAATTCTAGGGCTCGAGACTTTACTAAGGCCCTAAATGGATATGTGTAAACTAACCAATCTCACATGTGGCTTCCCTAGAAAGGATTCCCTAATCGAATAAGGATTGAGAGAGAACCTCGAATGAAGTATGTGATCACAGAATACCAAAATACTTCAAATGAAATATTGGTATCTAAAGTTAGCATGGGTAATTATGTGCTGGCACCCCCTATTGAGGAGTCAGATATAGAAGAAATTCTTATGTTGCATGCCACACCCGTTGATCTTACAACATAATCTAGTAGTACTGGAACCTTGGTGGAACCAGTTGAAGATGATGATGATCCTGTAGATAACCAACTCAGTTTGTTGGACAATTTTCAAGAATTCATCTAGAAGTGGATAGAAGATCATATTCATCTAGGTAGAGATATGAATTTTGAAGAACTAATTTTACCCAGTTAGTGTAGAGTTCACAACACCTCTCACTTAGAGTTGGAATGTTGCTTGTTCTAGATATTAATACAACAAGTATATAAGTGCATAAAACCCACTCCAATAGTCAGAATTGATATACAAAATACTGAAGATGATCCCAAAGGAAAGAATGAGGTGCATTCTAGAGAACCTTCTAGCAGTAACAATACAAAAGATAAAATGAAAAGATTTGGATATGTTGGCTATTGGACATTAAGATTTGATGCATCCAAATCAAAGAAAGGTGTTGGAGTGTGATTTGAGTTGATCAGCCCTAAAGGTAAAACTTTCTTTGCTACTCACATACTTCAATTTCATTGTACCAACAATGTAGTTGTATATGAGGCTTTGATTCATGGATTGCTCATGGAACTAAGGAAGAAGGTTAAGGTTTTACAAGTATTTGGGGATTCTGAGTTAGTGGTCAAAAAATTTAGGAAGCAATATTCATTCCATGGTAGACGAATGACCAATTATAGAAATAGAGTATGGGACCTCATTGAAGGATTTGATGCCTTTAACATTCAGTTGATACCTCATAGCAAGAACCTTGTAGCCTAGTACCTTGCAGCCTTTGTTCCTCTCTAGTTTGAAGAAGTTCACTATGGAATTAACTCTAGTACCTTCAGTACCTGTTAATGTGACTGACTTTCATGTGTTTGAAGATGATAAGAATATCTTGTATTTTATCACAAACTCTAATGTATTCACCTCTCATATCATTGATGAAGTTCAACCTCAAGAAGCAGAAATGGACCTAGAAGGGGTCATTAATTTGAAGACCAACACTATTCCAAGGTGAATGGCACAATTGGAGAGGATTTTTTATCTTGATAGAATAAAATATTAGGAGCCAGATGCCAAGAAGGAATCCATTAGTAGTTAATGTGACACATACAACATGGGGACTCCAAAGGATATCGAGAATGTATTCATTGGCAAGGTATGTACCCCAAAGGAGAGAAAATAAATTGTTGATGCCTTGCATACATATCAAGATGTGATAGCCTGGAGTTATGAAGATTCAAAGACATATAGTACTTCAATTATTACACACACCATTCCTCTCGAGCCAGGAGCAAGACCTTTTAGGAAAAGGACAAGACCAATCAATTCCTTGTTAGATCCAATCATTCAAAAGGAGGTATAAAAGCTAATTTTAGCATGAATCATATTTTTAGTAAGACATTGGGGTTGGGGCCCTAGCCTAGTTGGCTAAATCTTTCATATGCAGGAGGTTGGTCAAGTTCTAGTCTCCCCACCCAAGTGGGAGCATGTCCGTCAAAAAAGTTTAGGGCACACTACAGTTTATAGGGTTGCGATTCCTGTAGTCTAATATATATATATATATATATATATATATATATATATATATATATATATTTTTAGTAAGACATTCAACCTAGGTTGCAAATTTTGTTCTAGTGAGGAAAATAAATGGAGAGATCAGACTGTGTGTTGATTTTATGAACCTCAACTGGGCATTAGAAAAAGATAATTATCCAATTCCTTCATTGGACAAAGTACTTCAATTTGCCAATGGATATCAATTGATGTATTTTCTAGATGGGTGCTCTGGATATAACCAAGTTATGGTGCAATATGAGGATAGGCATAAAATTACCTTCACTACAAAATGGGGAACTTTTTCTTACAGGAGAATTCCATTTGGGTTGATCAATGCTGGAGCAACCTTCTAGAGGGCCATGGATATTACTTTCAAATACATCATTGGTAAGTGTATAATTATTTATATGGATGATTTCATAGTCTTTCCCAAAAATCACGGTGATCATATAACATATTTATGAAAAGTGTTTCAAAGGTGTAGAGAATTTGGAATTTCACTTAATCCAAAGAAGTACATTTTTTGTGTTACTGAAGGAAAATTGCTAGGAAATATTATCTCAGAGAAAGGTATTGTCATAGATCTTGAACGAGTGGAAGCCATATTCAAAATTTATCCACCTACTAGTAAGAAGGAAATGAAATCATTCTTTGGAAAAATCAACTTCATAAGGATGCTTATCATAGGATTTACAGAAATAGTCAAGCCATTGAATGCAATGTTGAAGCAGGAAGAAAAAGTCAAGTGGAGTACAAAAGAAAAGGAGGCATTGGAAAAAATTAAGAGGGAAATTTTTGAAGCTCCAGTACTAGTGAGTCTTGATTATGCCAAGCCTTTTTACATATATCCATTTTCCTCCGATCACTCCTATGCTGGTATGTTAACCCAAAAAGGAGAATGAGCACCCCATATCATTCATGAGTGCTCCCTTGAAGGGTACATAATTAAAGTATCTGAGTGTGGAAAAGCAAGCATATGCCTTAGTCAGAGTGGTAAAGAAATTCAGGCATTATATTCTAAGGAATAAGGTATTTTCAATAGTTCTTGACCCCACAATTAAGTTGTTATTAATGCAAAATGAATTGGGAGAGCTCAAAGCTAAGTGGGTAACCATGTTACAGGAATACGATATTAAGATTCAACCCATGAAGTTGGTATGAGGACAAGGGATAACCAAAACAATATCTGAAATGGGTCTTGATCTTACAACTCAACACTACCACCTCCAAGATGTTTCCCTGGAAGATTGGTATGATGATATTATCTACTATCTCTTGAATCAACAATGTCCTGAACATCTTAATTCAATACAAAGGAGAGATTTTCATTTTAAGAGTGAAAATTTTATGATGAAGGGAGTTGTCTTATATAAGAAAAACCAAGAGGGTTTCTACTTAAGGTGCCTGGGAAAGGAAGAAGTTGAAAAGGTATTGGTAGAGTTTCATGATAGACATGGCACAGGCCATGGATCTGCACCCTCTACTAGAAATCATATTTTGAGGTCTGGTTATTATTGGTCCACATTGTTCAAAGATGCATATAACCACGTAATAACCTGCCATGTGTGTCAGACTACAATAAGTAGAGAGAAGTATGCAACTCTTCCACTTCAACTAGTCATTGAGGTAAAACCGTTTGCATAGTGGGGATTGGACTTCATTGGTCCAATCAATCCATGTTCTTCTACATGAAATAGGCACATTCTCACTATTATTGGTTATTTTAATAGGTGGACTGAAGCTCTTGCATGCAAACAATGTATACTTGAAGTGGTAATCAATTTCATTGAATTAGCTATTATCAATCCACTTTGGTTGTCCCTTTAGGATTTAGTTTGCAATAATGGTCACGCATTTTGCATCACTAAAATTCTCAATTGGGCCTTTGATCATGGAATCATAATCAAGTTTGAATACAATTATTACCCATAGGGCAACAATTTGGTTGAGTCTTCCAATAAGAACCTTTTAACAGTCATCCGTAAACTATTGGAAAAGAATCCCAAGGATTGGCACAGTCAACTTAGATTTTCTCGTTGGGTAGACCATACGAGACATAAGACCTCTCTAGGAACCTCTCCTAACTTCCTTGTGTATGGTTTGGAACCTATATTTCCCATCCAGTTGAAAATCTCCACTTTTTAGTTCATTAATGAATACTATGATGAAGGGGACAAGCATGAAGCCCCCCTGGAAGAACTGTTACACCTTGAAGAGAGAAGAGATGAAGCTTTAGAAAACTTTTCCAAACATCAGGGTGTAGTTAAGAGATGGTTTGATAGAAGAGACAAGGTGAAAGCCTTTCAAATCTTTGACTTGGTTCTCTACTAGGATAAACAACATGACTATAAAGGGGAGCATAGAAAATTTGACAAAATTTGGCTTGGACCTTACCAAATTTTAGAGATTCTGGGAAATAATTCTTTCCATTTGAAAACTCTCACTGGAGAGGATATCCCACTACTTATCAATGGGTAGTATTTGAAGCACTATTTTCAGTCTTGAGTTGTTTACAACTCTTTCCTTTTACATAGTTAGATTAGTTTTTCTCTATTCTACTTTGTTTTTCTTTTGGTTAGGGTAGGTCTATTTGGTTAAGGGTCTAGGTTTCTTTCTACTTTTCTCTTGCTTTGGGTTTTCTTTCTCTCTTTAGGACTTTTTGCATCTACTTGGAAACCATTACCAAGGAATGTTCAGAATATTTATTTTACAAACTTTAGTCATACTTCCAGAGTTAGTTTGTAGAAGTCCTTTATTTGGTGTTTGTTGGTGTAAATAAAGTCTTGTACTTAGTTAATTCATTACTAGGGAACTTATTTACATCTTAATTAAGTTTACTTAGGTCTATGTAGGAATCTTTCTAGAAGATGTTAGTTGTTATTAGTTGTTATCTTATCCTTTGACAACTACTACATGTGAACCTAGGTAAGTGTGATTAGTTGTCTCATGTCATATGATTAAGACACTTGTCATAATCTTATGACATCTTGCATCTCACCTTGGCTATATAACCAAGGGGTCTCTCATTTTGTAAACAATCATCTCATATCATTTATATTGAATATAGTCTATTCTTGTCATATTCTATTCTCTCTCTCTTTTTGTGCTTTCCATTTGGTCCATAGATCTTGTCAGCCATAGCCAATTCTAACATGGTATCATAGTGGGTTGGGTGCCATTGGAGTCTTTTTCTGAAGAGAGATCTAAGATTTGGGGGAGTTCCATTCTTGGCTCTTTGTTGCAGGTTCAAATCAAAGCTTGTTCATGCAAATCTAAGCTCACCATTGCATCTAGAAGGTTTGAGAAAGTCAATTTTTCCTTTTGTTTTGTCCAAATCGGACATATGAGGCCAAATCTATGAGGGTTTGAAGCTGAAGAGTGGTTGCCAAATCTAGAAGGTAGCTACAATTTTGGAGCATTTTAGGTCAAATCTGACCCTTCCATCATGTCCAGAAGGGCCAAAAACCCTAAGATCAACTGTTAATTCATCCATTTTGGAGCAAGTCATCAAGTGAGGCAAAAAAAAAATTCCGCAGAGTCGTACGACCCCTGGGTCATGATTATTACAAGTCGTACAAATATTTTATTTTAAAAATTCTGAAATTTTGAAATATTTGTTGACATTTTATATTTTATAATTTTTGCAAAATTTCAAATATATATATCTCTGTTTATTTTTGAAAATATTTTTATTGTAAAAATTAAAAAAGGAAGTTTTTTGTAGAGTCTTTATGAGGGTACATAGTATAGTGTACCCATAGTACCCATAAGATGAAACTTCACACGCAACATGGCGTACCACCGTGGCCCCTGCGGGCCCTCCACATCCACCACTAGTGGCCAATAAGGAAATCTAGTAGAAATAAATTCTCCCAGTGGCCGACCACAGAGAATATTCCATCAGTTAAGGAAAACAGCCTGACAGATTTCATAAGCGGCGATTGTAAATATAAAATCCTGCATTTGCATTTACTTAGGCAGGCAAATCAAATCAATGGGTTCAAAACAACAAGCACCTTGGAGAATATTCCAACGCATTCTCAAGAGTTTTCCCGCCCACAATGTCTACATGATCATCAAATTAAAGCTCGGTTTTCTACAAAGTATTCCATTGGTAGGGAGAATATGCTTGTTTCACACTTGTAAAACTATCAAATTTAATTGGCTAGATTGTTGATGTCAGCAAGGCATCAACATTTTCAAAAAAAAAATTGTCCCCCTCACGGTTTGCATTTTGGTTTTTATAGGCGAACTTTGAAGGCTAATATCTCAGTCATTTTGGTTCCTTTTTCTGAGCATTTTTTTTTATTTGGGCTAATTTTTCATGCTCTACATAGTCGTGCAATCAGCATTTGGTTTTGGTGTCTTTTTTTTTTTTTTTTCCAGAAATTGCAGATTTTTACAGGTGTTGCTACTTCATCCTCATTTTGGGAACTTCGGGAGCTCATATTTTGCTCCTACGGTAACATTTTTTGGTGAAGTTTTTTTTGAAAGTGCATGATTTTTCATGTAATTTTCAATGGTATGATTAGATTGATCTTATTTTGTACCAAAAAAGCACTTTATTCTATGGCCTATTTTGGCATTTTCATATACCAAGATCAAAGACCACTTCGTTGTTTTTGGAAAGTGGCAACTGTAAACACACTAAGTATAACTTGTGCCAAATCAAATATTTCTTAGGGTGGTTTCTTGATTGAGTGATTTGGGGGGCTAATCTTGTAGTGATTTCTTGCATTATTTTGCTTGATTTGTGTTCTTTCATCATGGATCCATTTATAATTCCTATTCTAACACCTTACAACTATCCTAAATGGAAATAAAAAATGAACAAATTGCTAAGAGTAAAAAGATTGTATAGGATAGTTCATGGGCTTGATGGTGAACCAAAAGATGATGAAGTTAAAAAGAATAAGTGGTTGAATAGTTGTGAAGAAGTCATTGGCTATTTGTGCTTGTATGTCTCTCCTGAGTTGTTGTTTCACATTGAGCATTTGGATACACCTATGGCTATGTGGACTATATTGTCAGACTTATTTAGGAAAATAGATGAAATACACGGACATTTTTTAGAGAATGAATTAATTACTCTCAATCCATGTAATTTTGACAACATAAAAGACTTCATCACCAAATTCAATTCACTAAGAACACAATTGAAAGAATGCAGTATTGAAAAAGAGGATTTACAGTTGATTCTGAATGTGTTATCCAAGCTTGGTCCTGAGTATTCAATGTTTCTTTTTGGGTTTCATACCCATCGACTTTCTATGGGAGCATCATATGTTGATCCTAAGTTTGATGGCTTTGCAAACCTCCTAATCCAAGAGGAAGCTAAGTTAATGAACATGGGTCTAATCAAGTCTTCCAAGCCACAAGCATTGGTGGCAAATGACTCTAAGGTATAGAAAGAATCAGGGAATCTTGATAAGAAGCAAAAGAAGAAAAAGAACAAGCCACATAACTCATCCTCAAAAGGAGAATCATCTAAAAAGGAGAGGCCTTTTTTTCATATTGTAAGAAGGATGGACATGAAGAAAATTATTGTTATAAGAAGGATATTGATGAGTTGAAAAATCTTCTCAAAAAGAATCACATTGATTTTCCATCTAGAATGTCTGAATCTTCATCTCTTTCTACTTCAAAATAGTCTAAAAAGGAAAAAGGTCAAGCATCCACATCAAGATATAAAGGACAAGCTCTTTGTGCTCTTTCAGGTCTAGGATTAGGGAGATGGCTTCTAGATTCAGGAGCATCTCATCATATGGCATCTTCACAGAGTATCTTCTCTTCATTTAAGCCTTGTTCTATGTCTCCTATCTTGTTCAAAAACAATACATACATGAGTGTAACAAGGAAGGGATCTATTAGTTTTGGGGACAACACTTTTCAGGATATCTTGTGTGTTCCTCATTTGACAAACAATATTCTTTCCATTTATCAAATTACACATGGTAGAGATGGGAGAATAGTGGAGTTCACTCCCGATTCAGTCATCATTTGAGACTTGGAGACTATAGAGATCATTGCTACTGGGGTGATGCTTGTGTTGCTATAGTTTTGGCTCCTAGTGATTTGGTGCGGTAGGATATATGTAGTCTTCTAGATATGGCTACTTTGGATGACTTCTTGATAGGTATTTCAGACTTGTTTGTGGAGTCTCATCTTGCAGATTTGGAGGACACCATTGATAGCATTCATCTTCTCTTTGATGAAGATGCACCTTCTTTAGTTTTTGTGAGGGAACACTTTGAACCTCTTGTTCATTCTCTACATGATCATTCTTCATAGATTGGCGTGAGTGTGGATTCTTTTGGACAAAATTTGGAGGAGGCTTCTTTATATTTAGAGAGAATATCTCTCTTTGGATTATGTTCTACATCAGTCTCTACAAGATGTTGGATTGTCATCTTCAGCAGTGTGGCCTAGAACACATATTTGGAGTGTGTCAGATTTCAACATTGACATGGAGACATTTGATCATGCTTCAGAGACATCATACATCATCTATCTTCTTGATATCCTCCATACATCCTTGGTTTTGTTTCTTGCTAAGGGGAGGAACATTGTTCAGAAAGATTGGATCATCTTCAGCATTCAATGTCGAGCTTCTACCATCATTGCAGGAGACTCAACATTGAGGGGGGGCTACCTTGTCTCTCTTCTACTTCTCTCTTATGGGGGGTCTTTTTCCTCACATGGGGTTTTTACCTTCTCATTCTTCATTGAGAGTACTACATTTCTATTTTGTATTTCATCTCTCTTTTGGGGAGGAGTTTTGTCCCACTAGGTTTTCTCCTTTTCTCCGTTTATCAGAGATTTCTTTGTCATTGCATTGCATGTACATGGGTACCTAACATGGCCTAGTAGTCGGGACCCATCATTGCATCTTTGTGTCATTTTTATAATAATCTGCTACTCCCTAAGTTGCTCTTAAGGGGGGGTGTTGGTGTAAATAAAGTCTTGTACCTAGTTAATTTATTACTAGGGGACTTATTTACATCTTAGTTAAATTTACTTAGGTCATAGGAATGAATCTTTCTAGAAGATGTTAGTTGTCATTAGTTGTTATCTTATCCTTTGACAACTACTACATGTGAACCTAGGTAAGTGTGATTAGTTGTCTCATGTCATATGATTAAGACACTTGTCATAATCCTATGACATCTTGCATCTCACCTTGGCTATATAACCAAGGGGTCTCTCTAATTGTAAACAATCATCTCATATAATTGACATTGAATACAGTCTATTCTTGTCATATTCTATTCTCTTTCTCTCTCTTTGTGCTTTCCATTTGGTCCATAGATCTTGGTAGCCATAGCCAATTCTAACGGTGTTGCGTATGCTTGGAGTAGATGGGTCACTGGATTAAGTTAAACCTAGAATGTACTTGGGTCTCATATCTCTATATATATTTTAAATATTCCAAGGTTGTATTGAGTATTTACTAAGTCTAGTCAAGTGAAAAATATTATATTCTACTTCAACGTCACTGTGGTACTTGGCCCTGAGTGTGAGCTTCATTGCTTACAAGGTGAAAGGGAAAGTTCTAAAAAAATTTATTAGAATATCAAAAACAAAAAGAAAAGAAAAGAGAATCTTGAAAATAAAAAGAAATATTCACCTTATCAGGAGTATCCTAGTATCTTTACTGGTGCTATGGATGTCTGGCTAGTAGTAGAGCTATGCTTGGGAGGACCACCATGATAACCTCATTGGGGATATGGATGTCTTACTAGCAGTGAGGCTCTATCCAGGATGCTTTTGAAGTCGTAATCCTTATGTAGCTTTATTAGACTGTGTTTGGTTCTTTCTACAACTAAGGAATGGGAAATAAATACATGTGCACACACTTTGACCCTAGTACATGAGAGGTTTGCTTTCTTGTGAACTTTGAAACTCTATTTATAGGTGACCTAATGTAAAGACTGAAACTAGAGATTTTGGGTTCTTGATTCTAGTTTTTCATTGAAATGCTCTTAAACATTTCCCTTGAAGGAGTCACCATTTGTTGTGTAGTTTTCGCACACATGCCCAGCTGAAAGCAATGACCCTCTCTCTTAGTCTTTTGGGTGTTTTCTACAATCTTGCCTCTTGGGCTGGTCTTTGGTCTTGGGTGCTTGTGATCCTATGGTTGTGAAGGTTTAGCAACTTTGAAACATGCTTGAATGCTTCTCTTGCCTATGTAAGTGATCTCTTGAGGTGGTTCATTGAAAATCTTTTGTTAAGGGTGAGTTTCAAGTTTTTCATGGATCTTAGGTATTTTGTCCCTAGGTGGAAATCTATGAATTTTTTTAGTGTCTTGGATGTGCAGAGGTTATTACTTATATCGTCACATTTCAAAGATTTTTGTATTTCGTGAAATTTTGTATTTGGTGGAATTCTCTAAGTGAGTTTTAAGCAGTTATTTTTCCTCATTTATTCCTGTCATATGAATGTTGAAGCTTGCATTTAATGGGATTATGAGAGATTTTATGTTGGTAAATTGGTGATATTTGTCTCACAAAAAAATTGAAGGAGCTTGGTCCTAGGGAGCTGCATGTGAGCTAGATTGTTGGAGCTATGGATAGCTAGTTTTCATGATGTTTCCTTGGCCTTTTTTGCATTTGTGTGGGATTTGAAGCTTGCTACCAGTAATTGTCCTCCTAATTTTTTCTTCATCAATGGTATATGCATGATGTCTTTGCTTTTGATTAATGAGTATGCATGGATTTATGATATTATGCATATTTTATGCTCAGGTTTATGTGTATTTGGAGGTTTGTAGTTAAACTAGGGTTTCCCCCTTTTCATTTTGATGCATCCCCTGAGTGTTAATGTCACAATTATCCATTGAATTGATAATTTAATAATGCCAATCCTTGATAGATTTGGGCCCTTGAATTTGGTGTTGTGTGTGATGATGATTTGGTTTGATGGATCTAGGGTTTGGCATGTTTGATGGATATATGATTTGAGTGTGATTTTTAGTTGTTGTTTTCCATTTGCATTTGATCGATTGCTTTCCTTTGTGGGTTTTGGAAGAATTGATTATGATTTTATTGAATGAATAAGTGTATCAAAGCTTTGACTGGTTATTCATGGTGAAACTCTAGGGTTGTGTATTTTGAATTTCTTGCTAAAGATTAATTGAATTGTGCTTGAATGAATCATAAGTATAAATCATGAATGAACAATTTGAAGCAAATAAACCTAATCCAAATCCCAAATTTGTGATCATTCGATCAATTTGGGTAAAACTGTGGAGAATCAGGACTATCATAGATTTTAGGTACCTTGTGGAATTCGTTCACATTCGGAAATCTTTGAAATTTCATCACCTTTTCATTTACCTGAGAATTCATATAAATTTAAAAGTTATGATATCCTCGCTAATTTCCATCCTAAAGGGAAATCCTCAAATTTTTTTGAAAATGAGGAAATTGTAGAAATGGATGATTTGACATTGCATAATTTTGATATTTTATGATTGGTTTGATTAATTAAAGGTTGGATATTTCCATTTCTTGAGCTATAATGTTGATTAAATAATTTTTTGGGAGGTGGATTTTTTTTTCTTGTTGATCTCCGCCTAGTCATGGAATCCCCAAATTTCCTTCTTGGCTTGATTTTCGAGTGGGGGTGAAAATCCCAAAATTATGTTTGTAAGATTTTAAGAGGTTATAATCATTGTTTGGGCTTATTTGGATGATCAATGCGTTATTTGTGATGGGTTAACCCTAACTTTTATGTTGTAATGGATATTGATTGTAACTTTTTGCTAAGTGCAGGCTAAATTAAGCAAGGTTGTTATTGGAAAGGGAAAGGGAAAAGAAATGGATCCTGATTTTGAGGAAGCTCCTATTTTAGAAGTTGAAAGGATTAAGTTGGATATAAAATCAAGATTTCCAAGAGTAAACTTATCTCTATTTGGTTGGAGGTGATTGAAAACAATTTGGGAAAGTGGGACAATGAAGAATTTAAGGCAAGGACAACAACATGCTACGCTTTTATTTTGGTAAGGAGAAAGAGAGATTCTAGGTTGGATCATGTGGCCTGTTTTCCTTCCTCAATGTAATGTTATGAGCTTGTGTTGGAGTGTGCTCAACACTATTATCAAGGTACACAAAGAGTAATTGGTCAATAGGGTAGAGTGCTTGCAAACTTCTCTCGTGTCTCAGTTGCCCAAGCATTTGACATGCTAGAGAAGTCTCATGTAGTGCAATTTGATATTGATATAGCCAAGAAATATTATGAATAGGATACAAATAAGGCTCTAGAGGTTATTAATACTTGGCTAGAGAAAGAAAAGGCATATACTTATAAATTTCCAAAATAGTTGTTAAGGACTAAGTTTAAATCAGATTACTATGATGCAATCACTCTTCTTAGTAGAGTGATGGGTCTAAAGAATGCATGAATGTTTGAAATTTGGATGTTTTATTTCATAGTAAGATGGAAGAAGATATCGACTACAATTGGGCATGGATAATTAGTAAGATAATTCATGAGCAATTGTCCAATGTGTTGTAGACCAAGGCTTTCACTATGACATCCTATTTGGTCTATGCCTTGGAAATGTTCCATCCATATAAGATAATGATCACTCAAGGAGTCTTTGGGCAAGATGTAATTTACGAATTCAATCCTTAGCTACATTTGGATAGTCCCAACTATAGAAGGGTGAATGATGCATTCACCATGTATATCACAAGGTTGCTCCAAGGTGTAGAGTGTGTTAGAATTCCAATTATTCCAAGGAATAGATTTAGAATTTTGGAGCATGGTTTGTATAGTTTCCCACATTTTTTAACATTAGGATTGATGGTTTTCCAAGAGCTCCATAAATATTTCTAATATATCCTACATATCATATCATTGTTTTGGAGGTTAAAAGGAAAATTTGTGCCCTTGATGCAATTTTGAAAAAGGATATGCAAAAATATGGTTTTGGTAATGAATTCCTACTAAGGATTGGAGGTCATGAGGCTTTCCCCTCCTTGGCCATTTCAAAATTTTCTGATGAAGAGATGGGAACTTTCAACCTATCCTTACACACTAAGAGGCCCATATTTCACATAACAGGTGGGGCTCAAAAGAGATCTAGCAAGGAATTTAGACATAAAGATGATTTTGAAGATTATTGTGCCAATTGCAAAGATGAATTCAAAGTTTTGAGGAAGTTCTCTAGGTTGTTGCCAATTCGATTAGACTATATAGTATCAATCCCATCCCTTATAAAATTGATGATGATGGAGAAGTTATACAAGTCCATGATTATGAATCAGTCAAACATAATCCTATAGGTGAAATTGATTGGATGGAAGAAGAAATAATAGAATTGGAATAGATCAATGCCCCTATAATCAAATACACTAAGTTGTGGATCAAGTATAAAATTTGGGAGCTAGATAATGAAGGGAAACAATATACTTTCGGATTGATGGGAAGCTTGGAATATTAGACTACTTGTAAAGAGGAGCAAGACCCAAAAGGTAAGGAAAAATTGGTTACCCCTTTTAAAATCAAGATCAAAGGTGGTCAAACAAAGACCAAGGAAGAAAAGAAAAGAAATCCCATTGCAAAGAAGATAAGGATTACCTCCAAAGAGAAGAAATCTTATCAAGAAGAGGAATGTGAGGAAGAGGGAAAGAAGGATGATACCTTTGTGCTTAAAAGGAGAAGAGTAATGAGAAAATAAAGCAAGAAAAATGAGCCTCCTAGGGGAGAGGATGAGACAGGACCATGACTGGTAAATGTTGAGAGTTTTGAAGAGAAGACACAGGTTTATACCTGAAAAGAAAGAACTCCATCCCCTAAGGAAAGTTTAGTAAAAGAAGGTGCCTCCATGATTCCCTATGTCTCACAACAACAAAAGGACACTTCTACATCTCCTTCTAGTTAGGAATTGTGTGGTGAAGAAAAAGAGCCAATAGATGCAGTTGTTGAGGATATCCATCAAGGAGAAGATATAGAAGAATTTAAGGATGGGGATCTTCATAGGGTGGAGGAAAATATTGACGAGATTCTACAATATCCTTTGGTATCATATGAAGATTCACCTATCAATGATAAAGGATAAGAACCCCCAGAGAAAGAAGAGATGCATGAAAGAACTCCCTCTCCAATTCGTGAAGTGATAGAGATACATGACAAGGAAAAGAATGAGAATACAAATGGAGATGGGGAGAAAGATGAAGAAAAGGAAGGTAAAGGACAAGAATTTTTTGTAGTGCATGGTTCAAATATTGACTCCTACACTGGTCAACAATAAAAGGATAAAAAATATGAGCACCAGTAAGATATTTCTACTCCTAGTTGGATCAATGAGGAATTAAAAAGTAAGCAAGTAGTTATAGAAGATATTCCTCCGAGTTGAGATGATTTATAGGCCAGTATTGGAAAAGGTAAAATAAAGAAGAAGGCCAAAAATATTTCTAGAATTGACAAGGATGAATCAAGCAATAGGGTGATTCATATTTCCATTCCTACAATAGATAAGAATAAGGATGAGGTAACTCCTCAAGATTACAACATTCAAATAGTAAATTTGGGGCCTACCTCTAGAAGACAAGAAGTAGAAGAATTCAAGGGGTCTACTGCCACAATTTGGGAAATATTGGATAAAGAAGTGCAATCCAAGGAATATTAAAGAAAGAAAATGAATATTTAAAGAAATATCTACAAAATCTCATGAAACACTTGCAGTCCATCACCCAAATTGGTTCTTCTTCATCACCATGAGGTTTCTTACTTAAGGAGACAGTTAGTGAGATTGAAAAGATGAAAAATTCTACATAGGTTACACATGGATGGTTACATGGAGTAGCGCTTAGAGGAGACAAAATGATTAAGGATGTTCTATCAACTTGTGGAGATGCACATAGATCATTTGAGTGGATGAATAATTTATTGGTACAAGATAAAGATGATGTAGATCTCCTATAGAAAACAAAGACAATCATGGATTATATTGAAGAAAGATTAATAAGTGATGGAATCTTTCCTTCCTCAAAGGTTCTAGAGCCTTGGTATTTGTATGAGGCCCTGCAAATTAAGTAGAGAATTCTAAAGAGAATTCATAAGCAAGGTAAACATGTGGGGAATACATTGAATGACATCTATAATAAATGCATCTCATTTTTTGAAGTAATAACTAGAAGGAAGAAATTCACATAAAAACACCTGAGCCTAGAACAATTAAGGAAATGGTGGTATGAAGTTTATGCTCCAATGGATGATGGTCCAATTAATGTCCACCATTTAGATGATGTAGCTACCTATACTATTGCTTTGGAGAAGTTTCAAGATCTCAAGTTAGAGTGGGACAAGGTCATTAAAGAATCAAGGGAGGAGATTAAATCAATTGAAAGAATATTTAAAGTATTGATCACTCCACCATAGAAGAACTTAGAGAAGATATTTATTAGGGTGCAAAATAAATTGGGTCAAGATAAGGATAAGGGGCCAGTTAATGCATGATTGCATTGAGATTTGTGTTTCCCATCTATCTAGGGTTTTCTACATGTTTCTTATTCCCTCCTCTACAT
>VDFB02209778.1:0-16591 GCA_007258455.2 Sequoia sempervirens
TTTGGTTTCATCACTTTGTATAATTGATTTTTTATACAATGGAGCATTATTCCAATATATTTAGCAAGAAAAATCTCAATAGTGTGATTGGTTTCTCATTTAAAGGGAAGTGTCTTTGGCTTTTGAAGAAAAATCGAATATGTTTACAATAATTTATCATGAGTAGCTTGTGGTTTGGACACAATATATTTTTCTTTAAATAATCATTAGATTGTTTTCTTATAAAATTAATTAAAGGTCTTGTTATTGACTTATAGCCTTGTGTTCCTATCTATAATTGATTACTAAATTAGTGTTCCTTTTAGTATATTTAATTAATAATTTCTTATTATCTTGTTTGTGTAACTAAAGGCATCATAATTAACCTTCCTATCATATTGGCAGGAAGCACCTACTAAGCTGTTACCAATTTTTTTTTTTTTTTCGATTGGTGGAGTTGGCTGAACTTTGTTTTATCTTAAGGTGAAATTATAGATTGTGTTTAAGTGTTGTTTGCATCTTTTATCATTATTCATTAAGTGATAGTGGTGCATTTAAAAGAAGAATCAGAATTTCAGAGTGCTATTCAATGTTCCAAGAATTAAATGAAATACAAAATTGAGCATATAAACAATAGAGCATTCTAGATGCTTTCAATTTATTTCATGAAAAGATTTATATTTACATAGCTTCATTTGATTGCAAGAATCATAATGATATTACAAAATTGCATTGGAATGCATTTTATTTTTGAAATGAAAAGCATAAGATGAAATCAAAATATCCACACAAGCCATGGATGTGACTGTCACAATGCACCATTAATAGTACACTACACTATGGAAGATGCGAAAGAATAAATCACATAAGTAAACGACATAATCATCATTGCATGATTATCGATGGTCAACGCTGAATGGTGCACCTTTGTCTTCTCGAGCTCTTTCCAGCACATGCAAGGAGGGAGATGTTAGAGGCTCAATTATGAAGATATAACATGAATCACCAACAATAGTCTTTGACCTACTATCAATCATACATTGAAACAATCAAATAAAGTACAGACGAAATGAGCCGAAGAAGAAATATCAACATGATCATCATATTCTATTTTTTATGCTAACATTATTTGTTTCCTTATGTAGGTATAGGTAAATTCACGAAGTTGATCATTATTCAAAGACCAAGCATGTGGAGAAAAACAGGCTCCCATAAGGGTAGAGCTCGGCATGCTGCCCTATTCATTATAAATGGGCTGATTTAAATATTACATCATCATATATTCATAAAAAGAAATGAGATCCAACTGAAGGAGTAAAACAGTGTTACAGTCATCAAAGCAATTAAAATTATTGTTCATTCATAACTTACGAATCTGAGCAGCAAAATGAAAGCTACAGGTGAACAATGAACCTAATAGATTCAATTAAACTGAAATGCAAGTTTTAAGTACTGTCAAATCAATTGCATCTTTGCAGCCATATAGAGTTTGGTCACTTTTATTCATACTGTTCAGGCAAGTTTTCATGCTCATAACGTGATAGTAAATATGCATACATATGCCTCATCAACATAATATTATCAGGAACAACAAACTCTTTAACTTCCTGCAGCATAATACATACAGCTCTGCTAAAGCATCATGTAGCATATTAAACAAACAACAAGAAGTGGAACAAGTTTCAGAGATGCAATAATCATGTAGCTACAGGGGTTTTAAAAAAAACAAATCATGAATCGAGCTCAGATTTTATAAAGATACCAAAGAAAATGTGCAGTTCGGTTTATTTTTTTCTGTCATATACCCACGTTTGGGGTTTTGAAACACAGTCCAGATTAAATACAATTCCTAGTTTACCCTTGAAAAGTTCAATGAGCAGCTACAGGAATGTCAAAGTGGAGCACCAACCACCAGGGGTCGAGCTTATGAATTAAATGTCTAACGAGTATATTTTGTTTGAGGGTTTATTTCAAAATGCAAAATATAGATTTTTTCAGTGGGAGCAGTCGAATTTTCATCATATCTCGCAAAGTACAATCTGGGTTTGTGAGATTTTTGTACAGAATTTAGAAAACATCAAGACAAAAAAACCCCTTTAAATATTTCACCGACCCAATTTATATTTTTGGATATATTTTCACCAGTCCAGAGAAAGTGATTCTGTGCAAATGGGAACAGGAAAGAGGGCATTTATTTGAAACAAATACCAAGTATGGTGTACATGTTTCAGCCGTGGCCTGAGAAGTTGTTTTGCTCTCTCTAAATTGGAAGTTGCACCCATGAAGGTTGGCATAAATGAAAAAATACATACAATGCCATGGTGAGATGAGCCCAGTGCATGGAAGGAATGCAAAGAATGTAGCAAGAGTTCTTTATTACAAAACAAAGTTTCTTTTTTTTAGTCCGTGTGAAGATAATGGAAAATACTACAAATTTTTTGCTCAAAATCACCAATGGCGGCAAGAATGAGACCAAGTAAACACAAATGAAAATAAACTCAAGAATCAAACAAAGAATACATGCAAAGGCCACGACCTTAAATGGTTTCTTATCTTCCTGGACTTTAGAGAGAAGCTAGGAAAAGCATGAAAATAACTTACCACGAGTTGCAGAGAAGAGGCGACCAGATTGGAGGAGAAATCTGAAGAAAACATTTGCATCTCAAGTTGAAACCCTAGCTTTCATGGTGGCGGCGCTTCTCCCAGGCAGAGCCTTCTTCCAAGATTCCAAGAAGTCACAAGTGCGAATGAAGTGGATTAGGGTTTTCTTTCAAAGTTTTGTCTATCATTTCAAATGCCCTAATTCAACCCTTTGAAGAATTATGCATAAGTTTAAAAGTATTAAGTTGATTTTAATACTTTATGTGGCTGGGTTTATTTACTAGGTCGAGCCCTATGGGGAGGTTTTCATATCATGTTTTCCCTAAGTTTTTAGGCTTGTCCATTAGAGTTTTTATGACTTAGGGATTTAGGGTTTTTATGTCAATAATGGCCTAGCTAAAATGGATGATAGTGGATACCTTAGATTTTAATTGATTTAGAGGGGGATCAATTAAAATTAAATTTGAAGACTTTGTTATGAATTAGGGTTTTATTTTTTAAGGAGTATGTCTTAGGTATTTTTATTTTTTTAATTATTTTTTAGAGAAAAACAATTAAATGTGTAATAGAAGGGCATATTATTTTTATGATTTTTATAAGGAAAAAATCAAGTTGTATTGGAGAAATAAGGGTGATGTTCTATAAAATAATTGCAAAATAAAAAAATTATAAAATCTGCAAACCTTGTAAAGCAGAATCGTAAAGCAATCTCTTATAAATTGTTTTATGATTTCTTACTATTTTTAGTAGATTTTTGTTGAATTTTTCTCTTGGTCGGATTTGAGTTTTATCTTGGAGAGATAAGGTGCTTTTCTGGCTTTTAAAGAAGATTCAACCTATTTTTAGAGGCTTGACAGTTTGATCATAAAAGCAGTATGCTTTTTTCTGCTTTTACACAATTTTTAAGATGGTTTGAAGCTTTTTTCTTTGAGCTTCTTTGTGAGCTCGGATTAGGGTTTCTTGAGAGATATATTTGAAGAGACTTAGTCTTCTTGGGGCCCTTCTCAGTTCAGATGCTAGTTCCTACTCATATGCATTTTTGAGCTTGTGAACCTTTTGTACTTAGTTTTGGCAGATTGACACTCTTTCAGTTTTAGTAATACAATAGATTTCTCCTTCTTATCTTTTGTCTCAGATTTTGTAATGGCAATCTAATGTAATTGCATTTCCAAATAAAAATCCTTTTATGTCTTGCTGTTATAAGGTTGTGTTTCAAAATTACATGTTTCAGGTTGTATGTTGTATTTTGTTTTCCAGATCTTCATACAAATCACTGATGAGATATGTGTCGATAAGATTGTGAGAATTATTGTAATAAGAAGCTGTTATGAGTGGTTAGGTCTGGGTTTTCATAAATTTGGTGAATCATCAGTTAGTTTCAGATTTATTTTCAGTTCATCTTCTATCCCTTTTCCATTGGAGTTTTAGAATAGGATTTATCTTTCAGAGAACCAACTCACTCTGGAGATTCCTCTTTCACGTAGATCACCCACATCTAAAAGAGGTTTCCATGTTTCAGTAGTTTATTGAGTACTGCATTCAGCAGGGTGTAAAACTATTGATAACAGTTTTTGGCACACCTGGTGGGACTCTAAAGATCAATTTCAGAAAAGTTTTAGTGTTTTCAATTTGTTGTTTGGTGTATGCAGCAAGTTATTCAGCCTTCTGGAGGCTTGTTTCAATATACCTGGCGACTCCGTTTCTAATTTCACATGCAGATCAGGTGCTGGTTTGTTTTAAGATCCAACTTATGTGATTCAATATGTCTATATTTTATGTCCATGCATCATATCATCCACCATATCATGAAAAGTATGCCTATCCATCTTCATATCAGCCATATCAGCGTGATCATGTTGCTGGTTTTGATTCCTTGGCCTTTCAAAACCAACATGCCCAATATAATTTCCACCCACACACCCCTACCCATTTTTCAAATCAGCCCCAAGATACTCAAGATTGGAGCTTCAAAGATATAAAGCTGAACCACGAGAGGCAAATGCGGGGAATAGAAGAAGAAAGGAATTGGTCAAATTAGTAAGGGGAGATGGAGATTATAAAAATCACGCTACTTGATTATGTGAGTCAGCTAGCAGAGATCAAGAGGCAGTATGAGTGTAACCAACACCAAGAGGAGTTGGCTTATCAAGCCTATCTTCATGATTAGGAGTTGGAGACCCAAATAACATAGTTTGAGGAGGATTTAGAGAGAGAGGTAGTTGCACAAACAAAGCTTCTGCTTGCTCAGTTTCAAAGGCATGAAGCCCAAACAACTCCTGCCATTTTTGAACATCCTATTCAAGAAGAGGTTCATAAGTTCAAATTTCCAAGTTTTATGAAAAATGAGCCTCTTATCATACCTAAAGTCAAAATCCCAAGTTTTAGGCAGGATAGTGCTTTCAACTCCCTAAATCAACCTCTTAATCTTGAAATCCTGAGTTTCCAAAACCATCATCCCTTGCAAGTTAAGGGAAATGATTATAGTCAGTCTGTGAGCATTCGAGACCAGTCCACTAGAGAGCAACCTCTTTCTCTCCAGGAAACTCTAGAGATTTCCCAAGTTTCCTAATCAGAGAAATCTAATTTCCCTGCCACTACTTGCCTTTATGAGAGTAGATCTATTGTCTTGGGAAATGAATCATCATTCGCCATGGAAGAAGCTAGAAGAGTGAATTTATTACATATAGCTATGGAGGAATATCGTTTGCGGCAATGGAAGATTGAACGAGAAGAGTCTTCTCTTATTGAGTCCTTTCATGTTTTCACTAATGAGTTGCCTTGTTTTGTAGAAGATGATGAAAAGTGTTCAAGAGAACAATTGTTGCAACATACCAAGCAGGAAGTTGTTGCTGATTGTGCCATTTTCTCAGCTAAATCTGAGAATGTGGCAGGTGTGGAGAAGATTGGTTCATTGGGGCAACAAAGTTTATCTGACTATTTCGAGGTATCTAGTTGGTACAGCGAAGAAGAAGATACAGAACATCAGGAGCAATTGTTGCAAGAGATAGAGGAGGCTATGGTTGAAGAGCTCCAAACTCCAGATCAAGGAATGGTTGATAGTTCACAAGTTGTAGTTGATTTATTTAATGAGTTACCATTTTTTGTTAAAGACAACATGTGGGTTCCCAACTTACCAGCTGATTTGGGACAACCAGGGGATGTTATAGAAAAGGATGAACTATTGTTTCATAAGTGCAAGGATGAGGTTGAAGCCTCATTTCAGTTTGAGGAGAAAAGTGACATTCTTGTTTCCAAATCTAGTATGCTTGATTGTCAAGACCTTGACTGTTCAACTTGTAGAGAGCTTGCCACTCTGCTGAATTCTTGTAGTGACCGAATGCCTTGTTCTGAGCAGCAAAATCATGAGAGCCACTCAGGAAAAATACTGGTCCATGAGCAAATAATTGAGGGAAACTCAGTTCTGGAGGAGCGCGAGGTTGAATGCATGATTCAACCAAGGCAAGAAGTAGTTGTGGTTGGTGAGGCAATTGACAAGAGTGAAATCAGAGGAAACAATTCCAATTTTGTCTTGACGACAGGATGTCCAATTAGACACATTATTGAAATGGAGGCTAACAAGAAGGTTCCCATCATGGTTGAACCCAAGCATGGAAGTATGGCTGAAGGAGAAAAAACTCAAGTCTCTTCTCCACCTCAGGTTAGTAATGATTATTTTCCATATGAGGAGGTTTCTCAGCTTGTATATGTTCTTCAAGGTGTGGTACAACTATTTCATGGCCTTTCCTCCTTTGTTATTTTTTATATAGTTGTCCAAAATCATGTCAAGCATCCAATATTCTGTAGAAACGAGAGCTATTTCACCCAATCAGTGAATGGTTTTGTTTGACTAGCTACTTTGGTTGGTTAGAATAAGTTAGAGCTAGTGTTGCTACAAATAAGTGCATCACACACATTTCTTTTCAGTAGTTTTCTTTTCCCTAAGCATTGCTGCGCAGGTTCCGTTGGCCATTAGGGCCTATTAGTTTACTTTCAGTTTTGTTTTTGTTTTCTTTTGTTGTTGTTTGGAGTGTTGTTGTTCAAGGTTCCTGAGTTTCAAGAGTGGGTAGATTTGACTCCGCACCCAATGGATTGTTTTAAGGCCACTGATCTATGCTTAGCAAGCAAGCATTTAGCAGAAATCGCCAAAATGTTACCAATTTTTTGCCACAGCTCGATTGGTGGAGTTGGCTGAATTTTTTTTTATCTTAAGGTGAAATTAAAGATTGTGTTTAAGTGTTGTTTGCATCTTTTATCATTATTCATTAAGTAATAGTGGTGCATTTAAAAGAAGAAACTGAATTTTAGAGTGCTATTCAATGTTCCAAGAATTAAAAGAAATAAAGAATTGAGCATATAAACAATAGAGCATTCTAGATGCTTTCATTTATTTCCGCGAAAATATTCATATTTAGATAGCTTCATTTGATTGCAAGAATCAGGAATGATATTACAACATTGCATTGGAATGCATTTTTCTTTCAAAATGAAATCAAATATCCACACAAGCCGTGGATGTGACTATCATAGTGCATCATTAATAGTACACTACACTATGGAAGATGTGAAAGAATAAATCACATAAGTAAATGACATAATCATCATTGCCTGTTTTGGCCGATGGTCGACGCTGAATGGTGCACCTTTGTCTTCTCAAGCTCTGTCGACTTGTAAGAGGAGGGAGATGTCAGAGGCTCCAATTATGAAGATACCAACATGAATCACCAACAATAATGCAGCCTACTATCAATCATACATTGAAACAATCAAATAAGTACAGAAGAAGTGAGCTGAAGAAGAAATACTAACATGATAATCATATTATGTTTTTATGCTAACATTGTTTGTTTCCTTGTGCAGGTATAGGTAAAGTCACGAAGCTGATCATTATTCGAAGACCAAGCATGTGGAGGAAAACGGGCTCCCACAAGGGTAGAGCTCGGCATGCTACCCTATTCATTATAAATGGGTTGATTTAAAGATTACATCATCATATATTCATCAAAAGAAATGAGATCCAACTGAAGGAGTAAAACAGGGTTACAGTCATCAAAGCAATTAAAATTATTGTTTGTTCATAACTTACGAATCTGAGCAGCAAAATGAAAGCTATAGGTGAACAATGAACCTGATAGATTCAATTAAACTGAAATGCAAGTTTTAAGTACTGTCAAATCAATTACATTTTTGCTGCCATATAGAGTTTGGTCACTTTTATTCATATTGTTCAGGAAAGTTTTCATGCTCATGACATGATAGTAAACATGCATACATATGCCTCATCAACAAAATATTATCAAGAACAACAAACTCTTTAACTCCTACAGCATAATACATACAGCTCTGCTAAAGCATCTTGTAGCATATTGAACAAACAACAAAAAGTGGACCAAGTTCCAGAGATGCAATAATCATGTAGCTACATGGGTTTTACAAAAAAAAAAATCATGAATTGAGCTCAGATTTTATACAGATACCAAAGAAAATGTATAGTTCGGTTTATTTTTTTTGTCATATACAAACATTTGGAGTTTTGAAATACAGTCTAGATTTAATACAATTCCCAGTTTACCCTTGAGAAGTTCAATGAGCAGCTACAGGAATGTCAAAGTGGAGCACCAGCCACCAAGGGTCGAGCTTATGAATTAAATGTCTAACGAGTATATTTTGTTTGAGGGTTTGTTTCAAAATGCAAAATATAGATTTTTTCAATGGGAGCAGTCAAATTTTCATCATATCTCAAAAGGTACAATCTGGGTTTGTGAGTTTTTTGTATAAAATTTAGAAAACATCAAGACGAAAAGCCCCTTTAAATATTTCACTGACCCAGTTCATAGTTTGGGATATATTTTCACTAGTACAGAGACAGTGATTCTGTGCAAATGTGAGCAGCAAAGAGGGCATTTATTTGAAACAAATACCAGGTATGGTGTACATGTTTCAGCCGTGGCTTGAGAAGTTGTTTTTCTCTCTCTAAATTGGAAGTTGCACCCATGAAGGTTGGCATAAATGCAAAAATACATATAATGCCATGGTGGGACGAGCCAAGTGCATGGAAGGAATGCAGAGAATGTAACAAGAGTTCTTTATTACAAAACAAAGTTTCTTTTTTTGAGTTTGTGTGAAGATAATGGAAAATACTACAAAATTTTGGCTCGAAATCGCCAATGGCGGCCAGAATGAGACCAAGCAAACACAGATGAAAATAAACTCAAGAATTAGACAAAGAATACATGCAAAGGCCACGACTTTAAATGGTTTCTTAACTTCCAAGACTTGAGAGAGAAGCTAGGAAAAGCATGAAAATAACTTACCACAAGTTGCAGAGAAGAGGCGACCAGATTGGAGGAGAAATCTGAGGAAAACATTTGCATCTCAAGTTGAAACCCTAGCTTTCATGGTGGCGGCGCTTCTCCCAGGCAAAGCCTTCTTCCAAGAAGTCACAAGTGCGAATGAAGTGGATTAGGGTTTTCTTTCAAAGTTTTGTCTATCATTTCAAATGCCCTAATTTGACCCTTTGAAGAATTATGCATAAGTTTAAAAGTATTAAGTTTATTTTAATACTTTATGTGGCTGGGTTTATTTACTAGGTCGAGCCTTATGGGGAGGTTTTCATATCATGTTTTCCCTAAGTTTTTAGGTTTGTCCATTAGAGTTTTTTATGACTTAGGGATTTAGGGTTTTTATGTCAATAATGGCCTAGCTAAAATGGATGATAGTGGAGACCTTAGATTTTAATTGATTTAGAGGGGGGTCAATTCAAATTAAATTTGAAGACTTTGTTATGAATTAGGGTTTTATTTTTTAAGGAGTATGTCTTAGGTATTTTTTATTTTTTTTAATTATTTTTTTTTTAAAAAAAAATTAAATGTGTAATAGAAGGGCATATTATTTTTATGATTTTTATAAGGAAAAAATCAAGTTGTATTGGAGAAATAAGGATAATGTTCTATAAAATAATTGCAAAATAGACAAATTGTAAAATCTACAATCTTGTAGGTAGAATCGTCAAAGCAATCTCTTATAAATTGTTTTGTGATTTCTTGCTATTTTGCTTGATTCATTTTGACTTCTTCTGCTTGAGTGGTTGAGTCTTATCTTGGAGATAAAGGTGTTTTTTTCTAGCTTTTAAAGCGAGATTGAACCTATTTTTAGAGGCTTGACAGTTTGATCATAAAAGCGGTATGCTTTTTTCTGCTTTTATGTAGTTTTTGAGACAGTTTGAAGCTTTTTTCCTTGAGCTTCTTTGTGAGCTCGGATTAGGGTTTCTTGAGAGTTATATCTTTGAAAAGACTTAGTCTTTTGCTTTCTTCTCAGTCAGATTTCAGTTCCTGCTCATACACATTTTTTAGCTTGTGAACCTTTTGTACTCTGTTTTCAGATAAACACTCTTTCAGTTTTAGTAATAGAGCAGAGTTCTTTTCATTTTCTCGTCTCAAGACTGGTAATAGTAGTTTGATGCCTTTGTATTTTCAAATTTGAAGCCTTAATGTCCTACTTTTATGAGTTTTCTTCACAGGATTTCATGTTTTCAGGTTGTATGATGTATTCGATGTTCGTGAATCTTCATATGATTTATTGATGAAATCATGTATCGGTGAGATTGTGAGAACTATTGTAATAGAGAAATTGTTGTGAGTGGCAAAGTCTGGTTTCTTTCAGAAATAACAAGTTAACCATCAATAGTTTTAAGTTTTGATTTCAGTCCACCTTTCTATCTCTTTCCTCTGAAGTCTTAGAATAGAATTAATCATTCGGAGAACCAGCTCACTCTGGAGATTCCTTCTTCGTTCAAATCACCCACATCTGAAGAAGGATTCCATGTTTTGATGGGTGTTGAATCTTGCATTAGGTTAGGTACAAATCTATTGACAACCCTAACAAATCATAGAAATCCATATTGGTCACATCACATGTGACCTTATTAAGGAATTTGGGACCAAATTCAAAAGACATGATGTATGTGTGTGTGATATGTGAGGAAAGCTAATGTCCTTCCCTCCAATTGGATATGGATGAAGGTTTGGATCCATCGGTAAATATATTTTTTTGCAATCCAATATTGATGATACAATCCATAGAGAAATGATTTGTAAAGTGAAAATGAGTGACAAAAAAATTAACTACCCCTAAAAGAGAATGATGGTTCATCAAGGTGACCTTATTGATTCTACCATTCAACTCTTCATATGTCCTATTATCGCCAAAATACTCAACGAGATCATTCTTATTTTTACAATTAGAAAATTATATAATCAAGCTCTTTTTCAATTTAAAGCATTCAAACTTTTTTGTGGCCCTTCTTACAATAATTATAAAATTTATTAGATTTCTTACCATTCAAATAAAGAGAATGATATGACAAGGTATTTTCTCTTTAGAATTTTTTTGGTTACATGGCCAAGAATTCAAGGCTTTGAGGGGGCCTATAGCAAATAAAGGTCAAGATAATTGAGATTAAGCAGCAAGTTTTTTTCTACCAATTGTGCCTAATTGAATGTATCATCTAGTGTTGCAAGGGTAGTGTATTTCAACTCCCAAAAAATATGTTCTTATAGTCCACTCTTGAACTTTAACATGATCTATTCAACTAGATATCGCACTTGGAGTAATATCCTCAATTATTTTAGCTCATAGATATAATATTGCACAAATATTTGATATCCTTGTCACAAAAAAAAATAAAAAATTATATGTAGATCTTGATTTTAATTGGAAAGATATAATGTATTCTTGAAAATTATGACAATTTGATCCCACGTGTTAATAGGATTTTAATCATTTTGGAATTTAGTGGCCAAGACCTTAGTGACACTAGAAAGCTTCAATTTCGTAAAGGGGACATTTTCATCATTGGGGACTTGGTTATATTTGAACCACATCTCCATGTTAATGATCTAGGTGTAGATGACTTCAAGATATCAAGATCCATCATAGATCGTGACCTCACATTTGGTTGGATATCGATGCCATTCAAGGGAAACAAGCATCTAAAAAAAAATCCATTGACCTTATCAATCAATATAGATACCACTCCCATTAGTTGGACAACACTTAGCCAAATAAGTAGCCATGTTATTATGAGTTAGAGACAATAAATACTTTATGTCTATCAATAATAAAATGTACAAAAAATATAGGAAAACATGCTACTAGACTCAAGATTGATGAAAATAAATTTTAAATCAAGAGATTAATTAAAGCTAGATAAAAAAAAACACTTTATAGGGATACTTGAGACACTATTACACACAATGCGAAAAAAATTAGAAGAAAAATCTCAATGGTTTGAAAGATATTAAATTAATTAAAAAATTGGTAAATCATGAAAATAATTAAAACGAAAGTTTTGGAAATGTTGCAACAACAAAAAAATTGTAGGAGACTTTATAGGATTATTGTAAGATTTACTAACTAGCCTAACCCAAGATACAAATGATTGAAGGAAGGCAAATACAAAATTATGAGAAAGGATAAAATGTATTCCTCTCAAGGATGCAAATCTTTAATGAGCTTAAGAATTGAGATTACAAAGGAAATGCCTTGGTTATATAGGCCAAGGGGAGAGATAGGATGTAATTAGATTATGACAAGTGTTGTCATCGTATGAGGTGTGACAACTCACGTCATTAAAGATCAACCACTTTATCCCTATGTAAATTTAAGCTAGTGTAAATATGACCTAAGTGGAGAACTAGGTAGGAAATTAACTAGTTAGATAAAGTACCCCATTCACACTAACACCCCTCCTTAAGTGCAACTTAGGGAGAAGTATACAATGCAAAGATGCAAATATGGGTCCTGACTAATAGGCCTAATAAGGTACCCAAATACAAATAACCTCTCAATGATAAAAGAAGGAGAAAACCTAGTGGGAAAAAACTCCCTCCCATGAGAGGTTGAATGATGAAGGTCTAAGTGACCCCCCAGAAGAGATTTCCCTCAACCCTAAGAGATACTAAAGATGAACATATTTTCTCTCAGTGAAGGGTTTGGTGAATGTATCTGCAACCTGATCTGTTGTAGGATAGTATCACAAATCAATGACCTACTCCAAAATTAGCTCCCTGAGAAAATGCATATGGATCTCGATGTGTTTGGTTCATTGATGATGAACTAGGTTCTTCAAGATTTGGATGGCACTTTGGTTGTCACAATAGATGAATGATGGATTTTGAAAGGTGATACCAAGTTTAGTGAGGATATTCTAAAGCCAAATAGCCTCGATTGGTGTTGATGGTTCTTTTTTACACAGCAACCTTTCGGACAAAATAATGGAAATCCTATCTCTCTTGAAAGGTAAATCTCTATTAGCAAGCCTCAAGAGATAACCCCAAGGTCTCTAGTGTCAAGTCTTGACAATGCATAAACAACTCAGTGATAAATGTGAAAATGTTGGTAATCACAAAGGGACCTTACTACAAGCAAATATTAAATCCTTAAATTTATCAAATCTAGCAATATGGTGATACTCTAAATCTAACCCAAATGACAAAGAAATAGCAAAAGAGAGATAAGGTTTTAGAGAGATTCTTAAATTTAACATTAATCCTATGGGGAGAAAATGATACAAGACTTGAAGAATGGATGAATTCCCTTAGAAGCCGATTTTTAGCGACCTAGATGAATGCACTGTTCTTACGAGAAATAAGGTGCAATCTTCTAAGGCATTAAAGATTTTCAAATTTTGAACATTCATCCAAAACAACCTATTGCAATCAAAATGAACAAATATCCATGGTGGGCTAAACATATGGTGATGAAGTTAAAGTCAGGCCCCAACTTTGCAAAGCAACTAACAGTCAGCTAGCTGCAAAATGTATGGACTAGAGATTGTTGCAAACACTTCAAGCATCAAACCATAAACACCATCAAGTCATTTAACACTAAACCTATCATGCATCAAATAAACTTAAGAAATTTCAAAAGATAGAATCATAGGAACCATGCCAGATAAAATTCAACACAAGAAAGGCACCAAATCACAATGTCTTTACTTGCATTAAATCACCCAAAATGGCAACAATTCCAGTCTTCTGTTACAACACTTGCTTGAAAATGATACTAACTCCTAACTCTAACTCTTGCTATACTGCTTAATTTTCTCCAATATAAAACTATCTAGCCCTTATGAATGAGGCAGAATGCCATATTTATAGAAACCCCCAAGATATGTCGGCCAAATAAGGTTTACAATAATAATTGGCCAAAAAATAAGTCGGCCAAGAGGAATTCAAAATAAAGTAAAATATGCATTAAATGCATGCACTCCATCTAGGTTAGCCTGGGATCTCCAACATAGCTCGGTCCAATGCATGTAAAGAAGGAAGAAAAATAATGGGGAATCACAAATTTTGATGAGGCATTGTATTAACTGCCTTCCCCTTTGTCCTTATCTCGCTCCACCCTATCCTGTACCATCAAAAATATCCTTTCCAAGTTAGCTATAGGTAGCATGGCTAATACTTTAATTCTCCTTTCAATGGATTTAATGTCCTCTCTTGATTGCTTTACAACTTTATCCTAGTCCACCTTCATGGTTTGATATTTATCCATAACTGCAATATAGGTGGCTGCATCATCTAACTGATGTTCAGTGACTGGGTCCTCATTGATTGGGGAATACACATCTCACCACCATTTTCTCAATTGCTCCAAGCTCAAATGTTTTGGTGCAAACCTTTTTCTTCCAATCATAAGCTTAAAGAAGGAAACACATTTGTTGTAGATCTCAGTCAGGGTGTCCTCAATTTGTTTCCTCTACTTATACACCTTCTTCAAAACCCTTTTCCTTATTTGCAACACCTCAAACCATTCCCAAGGTTCTGCAACTTTGGAGGAAGGAAGAATGCCATCACTCACCAATTTATCTTCAATGTATTCCATGATGATTTTGGTCTTTTGTAACAAGGGATCCACATCCTCCTTATCCTAAGCTAATACATTCCTTAAACAATCTATTTCCCTCATAGCATCTCCACCGGTTGAAAGGATGTATTTGATAGCTTTATCTCCCTTAGCTTGCACTCCCTACAACCAACTTGTTGTGGCATGAGTAGTAGCTTTCATTCTCTCCAACTCAGTTATTGTTTCTTATGGTAGGAAGCTTGCAGCGGACGATGAGGAGCTGATGGATTGCAAGGGCTTCATCAAGTCTTGCAGATACTTCTTACGTCTATCATTCTCCCTCTTCAATTCTCGCTTGGTTTTCACCTCTTTCCTCAATCTACCCAAGATTACAACACTAGAGCCTTCATATTCTTCAATTTCTTGTTCCATGGAAGTAGGCCCTAAGTTGATAGTCTGCACACCGTAATACCTACCAGTCACATCATCTTTATTCTTGTCATGAGCAGGAGTAGCAATGTGAACCACCCTATTATTTGCTTCATCTATCTCGATCTTTGAAATAACCTTGGCCTTCTTCTTTGTTTTTTCCTTTTCCTATGTTTTCCAGCAATTCATCCCAGTTGGGGAGAGTGTCATCCACCACAACTTGCTTACTCTTCAACTCTCTATCCAACCAAGCAGGCACTATGGACTCCAACTGTACACTACCTTGTCCAACCGCATCCTAATGAACCTTGGCTACTTTTTCATTCAAATATTGATTTTCAGGAATCTCTTCAACTTTATCTTCTTTTCCCTTATCATTTTCTTCTTCCTCATGCACTGGTGAAGGAGTCCTAACTGGAACTTCCTCTCTCCGAGGAGGTCTATCCTCTTCACTTCTTACAGGTGAATCTTCATAAATCACCAGAGGAGACTGCAACACCTTCTCTATTTCTACTTCAGCACTATAGAGTTCACCCTCTTGGAATTCTTCTCCTTCTTGATCTTTATAATCTTCAGCATCTTTGGGTTCACTTGGTGCATTGTGAGCTTCATGAGGAGGGATATTATCATGCTCAGTGGTAGGAACAACTATGGGAGAACTTTTCTTTGGTACACCATCTTTAGGAGATGGAGTCCTTGATCTTCTCATGTACACCTGTGTCTTCTCTCTTGAACTTTCCACATTTACTACTAGTGGGTCGACTTCATCTCCTACCTTAGAAGTTTCCTTCTCCTTCTGTGACAACCTTACTATTCTTCTCTTAGGCATAGAAACACTAGCCTCTTTTCCTTCCTTTTTAGTTTCATCCTTTGCGGCTTTCTTTGTCTTTGAAATGTGTTTCCTCTTCTTAGCAATAGGCTTTCTTTGCTTTTATGCCTCTTCCACCTCTTGTTCTTGAGCATGCTTAATATTTATCTTGAAGGGAGATCTCACCTTAGTCTTACCCTTAAGATCCTGCTCTGTTGATTCCTCAAAAGTGGAATGAGACTCCAAGTCTCCCATCAAATCATAGGTGCATTGCACACCCTCACTCTCCAATTCCCAAATCTTGTGCTTAAGCCACAAATTTTATGTATTTAATCACTGGAGTCATGATCTGCTCTAACTCTGTTTTCTCTTCCTCCAACTGGTTTATCTTTCACAACCTCATAGTCATGGCCCTAAATTAAATCTCCATCATCATCTATCTAATCTGGGATAACCGTAACATTGTATAGTCTAATCAAGTTAACTGGTAGCCTAGAGCATTTCTTCTTTCGAATTTCAAACTCATCTTTACAGTTAGCCCAAAAATCCTCTAGGTCATCCTTGTGACTGTACTCTCTACTAGCCTTCTTTTGGGCTTCACTAGTTCTATCAAACTTGGACCTTTTAGAATGGAAAGATAGGCCCATAGTACTCATCTCCTCTTTAGAGAAGTGTGTGGTATGTATGGAAGGACAAGCTTCATTGCTGCCTACCCTGAGGGGAAAGTCATTGCCAAATCCTATTTTATGCTTCTCCTTCTTCACTATGGCATCAAAATCACATATCTTCCTTGTGACTTCCAAGAGTATGAGGTGATTAGTAGGATACCTAGGAAGTCTGTAAGGGGCCCTTTGGCAACCATCTATCCTTATGTAAGAAAAGGTAGGAAACTGTGTAAACCAAGCCCCATACCTTTTGATCAACTCCTTA
>VDFB02209782.1:0-27149 GCA_007258455.2 Sequoia sempervirens
AAATTTAGGAGAAATCGGTGAGCCACAAGCTCTAGGAAAAATGGGCCATGGGGGGCCTATATATACCTAGGTGGGCCCCTAGAAGGGTCATTTTCACTATTCACTGCAAGCAAATTGTTGGCTTTTGTGAGAGAAAAGTCAGCAAAATGCCTAGTACGAGGGAGTACAAGGTGCTATGGTTGGATCAGTTGTGTGATGGCATCGCCGAGGGTTACAAGGTGGACCATGTAGGTCTTTGAACCTCATTTTTTATGAATTTAAGCTCATTTTTTGCATTTTTCTAGTCGACGAGGTGCGCAAGTGTCTTTTTTGGGTGCTCACATCCAAAAAGTGTGCTATCATCCATAGTCTACACTGAGGTCCCAAATTTGCATTGTCATCTCATGGATGCATTGGCATCCTCAAGGTGGCCATGGCGAAAAGGGACACATGCACGACGCACAAATGTTTGTGTGACGCGCATAAGTCTTAATTTTTTATTTTTTTCATAATGAAATTTGATGTTTTGAATTAATTTTTTTTTCACTTTTACAAGAGTATCCAGAGATTCATGAGCATCCGGGAGGGCGAGCATTTTGACTTGTTTGTGAGCAGAGGGACCATCTTACAAATGATGAGGTCACACATCTAGAGTGAGTCGGTCTCTGGCATGTGTTCACCATGTCAGAGATGTGTTAGCATGAGAGGATGCTCACAACATTGATAGAGCAGTGGGATGCCACCACGTCATCTTTCTAGCTGCCTTGTGGGGAGATGACTATCATGCTCAAGGATATCTATCGGATCCTCGAACTACCCATCTGCAGATGGTGGGTGGCCCTAGATGATACATGATCGATGTGGGAGTGGAGGGAGGGAATCCTCTACTGCTCAGGGTGGACAAACGGTGGTGACAACACGGGCCACATATATACAAACTGGTATGAACAAGCGAGGACCACTACACCATTGTTACGCTGGGTTATGGTCATGATCATGGAATTTCGGATCATGATAGATAGGCGAGGCTTGCAATTGCATGGGGGCCTCATCCACATGATCAAAGAGATGGTCGAGTACATGACAATTTTTTCCTAGGGGTGTAACATGTTAGCGCACCTCTACCAGAAGTTAGGCCAGTACGTCCACTACAAGTACTGTAGCTTCACTGCATGCACACTTTTGTAGGTGTGGGATTTTTCCCACATCATGTGCACTTAGCTGGTCAGTTTTCCCCAGCAAAATCCATATGGCATCCCCATGGCCCACTGGTATGACATGACAAACCAGTGGAGATTCGGCAATTTACAGTTTTGGTGGCTACAGTTTGACACTCTTATTGTGGATGGGTCTGATAGAGACCCTACCAATTTTTAGATTGGTGGATGATAGTAGGCATCTGAGGAACCTACAACAAGACCATTTTTTGTTGGGTTGTTGAGACTATATCATAGTGTCATACTATTGGAGTTGGGTCATGTGACAACATGGTTGTCCTCAAATGATTCCACCAAATGTGCCCCACCATCACCGATTTTGTTCCCTTTGATGATGATGAGCTCGACCAGGATTTTCCACCCATAGCAGTGGCATATAATGTCAGGGTTGTTGCAGATTTTGCGTGGTGGTGGTAGAGGCATCTTCCTGCTCCTGTGTTCGGTGAGGGTGCCTTGAGAGGGGACCCTGGTCTATAGGGGGACCTGCCACCCTAGCTTCCATAGGGTAGATGGAGAGGGTTCCAATAGGTAGGTGAGGAGGAGGAGAGAGCATAGGAGGAGGCAACACCTTAGAGACTGAGGCGACAGAGGAGATCTGACCCCCTAGCAGCTACCCTTGTCTCGTCAGCACCACCAACTCCTATTGTACCAATGACAACGGCCTTGGTGTCACCAAGAGTGGCTACCGATGCCGGTGGTGTAGGCCCCAACACCGCTCCTCACCTTGACCCCACATGGCATCTAGGGGATCCAGGTATATAGAGTACATTGTTTATGTTTCTGCTCTTTTAGTTTTTTCCGCTTATGATTACATATATATATATGCCATGTGATACCGATTTCTCTTTCTCTCTCTGTGGTTGCAGAGGATGCACAGTGGTGGGTTGGGATGATGGCTCAGTATATTTCAGAGGTAGCTCTTAACGTTCCTGATCCAGGGGACGGTTCTTGAGGCTTTCCAAGGTAGGTCATTCATATTACATAAAAATACAAAAGATAGCATTGCATCACATTTTTATAGAATCATCATCCACATAGCCTCATATTAAGTATAGCATAACATGTCATAATCATATAGTCTCATCCTACATATAAGTCATATAAACATACTAATCCCATCATAAATCATAAACATTAGATATCCATACATAACATCATACATATAAGCATAAATAAATATCGTGTGCATCTATCCATACATATATTAGCGTAAGAATACATCATAAATCAATATGCACATCATATAGGAATTATCACATAAACATAAAATGCATAACATAGATCACACCATCATAAGAACATGCATATAGAACAAATACGACATCATATAGTTTCCACCAAAAATAATGCATCTCATATATATATATATCAAAATAGTATCATAATACAAAACTATAATGTCTATAAAAAATGCAGCTCACATGCTCAATCAAAATATACATAAGTGTCTAGAATACATAAATACATCAAGCTAACCTGAGCTACCACTATCCTCCATGGGTGACAACCCAAGGGATGACATATCTTATCTCAGTCCCGATTGCCTAGTTTGTTCCTACTCTCTATGTGGACATGGTGGTGGATAAGGTGATTTCCTAGGTCTAAATACTATATTGCTACTTATTGACCTTTAGGAGTGCAATCTACTTTGATACCTACTCTACGTGTAACTAGGTGCCCTCTATGAAGGTGGAACCACATCCTCATAAATCTCTCTATAATAGTAGGCCTCTTGACTTGTTTGATATAACATACATGCAAAATCAATACTAAGACCACTCGCAATATCTATAAATCTAATGGACCACTATTTAGCACTCTGTGCCATAATCACCGTTCTATCCCACTCAACTATGAGTTGTGCTACCTATGCCTATAGGGATTGTACCTAAGCCTTCAATGCTATAATTTGTGGTTTGGTACCATCATCCCCCTGGCCTCAGTCTCCTCCTCCATCATATCTCAAATATCCTCCCTAATAGGGACATCACAGTCACGGTAGGAGGGTCCTCAAAGAGAATAGTCTGGAATGTGCAGCAAGAGTTACACAACAGAAGCGACACAAAATATGGAGGCAAATGTAGATTCAAACCTTCATATTACCAAAAAATTTAGTTACAATCAGCCAGCAACATTTGGGTTCACAGATTGGGCTCACAGGCCTAATAAAACATGCTCGAAATACAATATTCCTATATGCTCCTTAATATGAGCTGAAATCTTACATATCAAATACAATATTCATTCACACTTACTATCCTAATGATCTATTAAAATGATTTATATCACATCCTAAGATTTGGAATCCTCCGCGTTAGCTAAAGATCATTACAATCTCCGATGAAGGAAATGTAACGTGTGGGTGAAATAGGTCGGCCTTAAATTTTGAATTTATCCTCGGTAGGTGCACAGGATGAAGTGTGGACAAAAATTAATGTTGGGGAAACTCCACAGAACAATTCAAAACATGTCACAAGGATCCACAAGTTACGAGAAAGATCTGCAAGAGATAAAACTAGTCGTTAGGCTTGAAACTGTTCTGGCACTTTGTTCTAGAAACTGTCACTTAATCTAGAAGCAATAACTTGTCAAAAAAAAATCCAATCATTCTAAAATCTTGGAATAAGGGAAAATGAACTTGTCCATGATGAAAACATAGATCCACAGGGTTCAGTGAGCAAATATGATTGAACAAGAATTGAACAATAACAAAACTAAAATGAAAATATTTTTGGTTGATGTAGGATTGCAAAGAACCAAGGATGATTTTGCATCAAACATCCAAGTTCATTTGGAAAGTGAGTCCCTCACTTTGCTGGGGCTAAAGGAAAACCAATACGGTCTACCTTAGCCTGAGAAATCCAAGAAGAATCCTCCATTGGTCTGCCTTTCCACTTCACAAGATATTCTTTGTATTGTCCTCCACGTGTTTTCCTCCCATCTTTGATATCCAAAATCTCTTCTATCTCATCTGATTGTTGTTTAGGAAACTATTTCTCTAATTTTGCTTTACTATCTTCACTTAATTCTGCTTCATGGTACTAATGTAGATCTGCAATGTTGAATATAGGTGATATACCCACACCATCCAGTAACTCTACTTCATATGCATTTCTTGAATCAAATTCCTTCAAAATCTTACAGGGTCCAAAATTCCTCATCTTGAGCTTATTGTATGTGCCAACTGGAAATATTTCCTTGCTCACATACACCATCACTTCATCTCCAACTTTGAACTCCTTATGTCTCCTCTTTTCATCTGGGTGCTCCTTATACTTCCAGTTCATATCTTCCAATTGTTGCTTTACTTGAGTATGCACTTTCTTCATATGTTTTACAAATTCCTCTGCTTCTACACTCCTTTTATCTTCCTTACCGATGTCTCGCAACTCTGATATACCTCTAGGATGAACTCTAGTAACAATCTCACAAGGTGTCTTTTCAATATTCATATTCGCTGAATTATTGTAAGCAAACTCTGCTTGTGCAAGGACTAAATCCCAAGTTCCGGTCTTCTCCCCAACCAAACATCTCAGCAAATTCCCCAAACTCCTATTTACTACCTTTGTCTATCCATCAGTCCATGGGTGAAAAGTAGAATTGAACTTTAAATCTGTCTTTAACTTCTTCCAAAGTGTCCTCCAAAAGTAACCAACAAAGTTTGTATCTCTGTCTGAAACCATACTCCTAGGTAATCCATGCAATCTGACCACTTCCTTGAAAAGAAAGTCTACTACATGTACTGCATCTATTATTTTCTTACAAGGTATGAAATGTGCCATTTTAGAAAATCTATTCACCACCACAAATATAGAATCATTACCTCTCTGTGTCTTCGGCAAGCCAAGTATGAAATCCATGTTGATATCCTCCCAAGGTCTCTCCAGAACTATCAAAGGATTATACAATCCAACATTCTGACTACTCCCTTTTGCAGCTTGACAAACTCTACAACTCTACACAAATTTCCTAACATCCTTATGAATTTGTGGCCAAAAGTAATTCTCACTTACCAATGCTACTGTCTTATCAATTCCAAAGTGTCCTGCCAATCCTCCACTATGTTTTTCTTTCACCAAGCTATCCCTCATTGAACTCTGGGGTATACACAATTGATTCCCTCTAAACAACATATCCTCTTGAATGAAATAATCCAACCACTGACTCCTATCCTCCAAGACTGGTTCTTTACAAGCTCTCCAAGGTTCTACAAAATCCGGGTCCTCCTCATACAATTTCTTCAATTCATCAAAGCCTAATACCTCCACTCTCATCTCCGCCAGTAAATTCCTTCTCCTACTCAAAGCATCAAAAACTCTATTTGACTTGAACCACTCCTATGTTTCAAAAAAAAGTATAACTCTATAAGAATTCCACCCATCTCATGTGTCTTTGATTCAACTTACCTTGACTATTCAAATACTGTGATGCCTAATGATCTGTATACAACACAAAATACTTAGGCAACAAGTAATGTCTCCACTTCTTCAAGGCTTGAACTATGGCATAAAACTCCTGGTCATAGACTGAATACCTTCTCCTAGCATCATTCAATTTCTCACTTAAATAAGCTATTGGTCTTCCTTCTTGACTTAATACTGCTCCAATTGCATTTCCACTTGCATCACAGTCTACCTTGAAATACCTTATTAAAGTTTGGTAAAGCCAACACAGGATGCTCAGTCACCTTTTGTTTCAATAGCTCAAAACTCCGGTCTACTCTAGATGTCCACCTAAAATCTTTCTTATCCCCTCTCATTGTTTCTGTCATAGGACTGCAGATAGAACTGAAATTCCTAATGAACTTTCTATAGAAACTAGCCAATCCATGAAATGATATTACCTCTCCAATGCTTTCTGTTGTAGGCCATTCAAAAATTTCTCTAACCTTCTCAAGATCTATCTTTAATCCATCCATAGATATCACAAATCCCAGATATACCAATTCTTCCTTCATGAAAATACACTTCTTAAATTTTATCAGCAACTGCTATTCTCTCAACCTCTGCAAAACTTGTCTTATATGCAACAAATGTTCTTCTCTAGTTTTACTGAAAATAAAGATGTCATCCAAATAGACAATCACAAAATTACCCAAGAATTTCTTCAATACCTCATTCATCAGCCTCATGAAAGTACTCGGTGCATTTTTTAGTCCAAAAGGCATCACCAACCACTCATGCAATCCTTCATTTGTCTTGAATGTTATCTTCCACTCATCCCCTTCTCTGATTCTGATTTGATGATATCCACTGTTCAAATCTATCTTTGTAAAGTATTTATCTCCACTCAAACAATCCATAATGCCATCCATCCAGGGCAAAGGAAATCTATACTTCACTGTGACTTTTTTTATGGCACTAGATTCTGTACACATCCTCCATTCTCCATCCTTCTTAGGTGCTAGCACAACAGGTACTACACAAGGAATTAAGATTTCTTTGATCAAACCCTTCCTCAACAACTCTTGCACTTTTCTATTCAACTCTTCATTCTCTGTCAGTGTCATCTGGTGTGCTGCTTTATTAGGAAAACTAGCTCTAGGAATTATATCCATGCAATGTCTAATACTCCTCACAGGTGGCAATCCATCAAGGACATTATCTTAAATGATATCTTCATATTCTACCAGCATCTCCTTTATCTCCTTATGTTGTTCTTCTACATGCTTCAAATATTCAGCCTTCTTAGGAACCAAGGCATAACACATGTTCTCATGTCTCAGTCCATCTAGAAGTCTCCTTCCATCAACCAAAAAAAAATTCTAGCATTCATACAAACCTCAACTTTAGGAACATCCTCCAATGGTAAAAAAATTTGCTTCATCCCATTAGCAACAATGGTATATGTGTTCTTCTTTCCATCATGAATAGCCTATCTATCATACTACAAGGCCTTCCCAACAAAACATGGCATACATCCTTAGGAATAATATCACACAAAACTTCATCATGATAATTTCCTATCTTCAATTTCACCAAACATTGTTCACTTACCAGTATCTTATGCTCATATTGAATCCATGCTATCTGATAGGGCTTCGAGTGTTCCAATCTTTCCAACTTCAATTTGGTCACCATTTCTTTAGAAACTAGGTTCTCAGAGCTTCCACTGTCAACAATCACTTTGCAGCATTTACCAACTACCTTGCATCTGGTCTGGAACAAATTCTTTCTCTGCAATGGTTCCTACTCCATCTCACTTTGACACAATACTCTTCTGTTCACCAACACTTCTCCCTCTTCTGGTTTATTAGATGATCCGACATGATCCTCCTTAGCAAAGGTTGTTCTTCTATTGTTCTTTGTCTTTCTGCTTGTCTCTCCTTGATTACATTCAAATGCTCTATGTCCTTCACCATACTTAAAAGAAGTTCCCCTGAATACTCTTTTCTCTTGTCCTCTATCATCTTTTCTATAACCCTCGTTCTAATAACCACCATATCCTCCTCTCCAATAAGAATTTCCATCATCTCTATGGTATGAATTATCATTCTTACTGACTTCCTTATCTTTATTCTGATATGCAAAAGATCCTCTTCATCCTCCGGTAAAAGTTCTTCATCTCTAAAATCTTCTGCCTCTTCCTCTCTATCTCTGCTCATGTCTTTTATTCAACTTCTCTTATGCTTTTAGGGCACATTGATATGCCTCCTCCACACTCAACAACTTGATCAAACTGATCTCATCCTATATAGATGGCTTCAAGACATTCACATATCTAGCTACTTGCTCAATCTTATCCTCTGAATGTCCAGATTTGATATCCAACTTGTAGAACTCCTCAGTATACTTTATCACAGTTGACTCCTTCTGCTTCAAATTATGCATCTTCTAGAATAAACTGATCTAATAGTCTGCAAGCATAAACTTCGTCTTTAACTTATTCACCATCTGATCCCATGATTTTATCTTCTCCTTTCCTCTTCTTTGCCTATTTTTCTACAAATGTTCCCACCAAAGGGATGCATGTCCTTTCAACTTTGTACAAGAAAATTTCACCTTCTTGTTTTCAGCAGTACCTTCAAAATCAAAATACTTCTCCATCTTCGTTATCCAATCAAGCAATTCATCTGAATCCAACTTACCACTATAATTTAGTGAATTGAAATGTGGTTTAGTATTTACTCTGGTTAGGGCTCTTATGAACCTCTCTTCTTCCTGATCCAAGCCAGGTTGATTTTCTCTTTCCCTTCCTTCCTATTCTTCTACCTCTTCATCACTCACATCATCAACTGGTCAACCTCTCCTTTGGGCCATTTTGACTGCTTCTAATATAGCAACAATTCCTCTCAACATCTCCATTGTAGTTGGGTCTACATTTCCGCATGCTCCATTTCCTCTACCATTTCTTCTTCCCGCCATCTTTACACAAGTTCTCTGCAGTTGTAGGTCGGATCCTCAGTCCACCACCCCACAACAAATCTTCAATAGGACTCCGCGAACTCTAACGATCTCTCATAGAACGAATCTCTCTCTAATACCAATTTGGTGCAGTCATGGTAGGAGGGTCCTCAAAGAGAACAATCCAGACCGTGCAGAAAGAGTTACACAACAAAATCCACATGAAATATGGAGGCAAATATAGATTCAAACCTTCATATTACCAAAAATTTTAGTTACAATCAGCTGGAAACATCTGGGTTCACAAATTGTGTTCACATGCCTGATACAACACAAACTTGAAATACAATATTCCTATATGCTCCTTAATACGAGCTAAAATATTACATATCAAATCCAATATTCATTCACGCTTACTATCCTAATGATCTGTTACAATGATTTATATCACATCCTGAGATCTAGAATCCTCCGCGTCGGCCAAAGATCATTACAATCTCTGATGAAGGAAATGTAATGTGTGCGTGAAATAGGTTGGCCTTAAATTTTGAATTTCTCCTCGGCAGGTGCATAGGATGAAGTGTGGACCAAAATTAAGGTTGGGGACACTCCATAGAACAATTTGAAACTCGTCGCAAGGATCCACAAGTTATGGGAAGGATCCACAAGAGACAAAGCTAGTTGTTAGGCTCGAAACTGTTCCAACGCTCTATTTTAGAAACTGTCACTTAATCCAGAAGTGATAACTTGTTGGAAAAAGATCCAATCATTTTGAAATCTTGGAATAAGGGAAAATGAACATGTCCACAATGAAAACATAGATCCACAGGGTTTGGTGAGAAAATATGATTGAACAAGAACTGAACAAGAACAAAACTGAAATGAAAATACTTTTGGCTGATACAGGATTGCAAAGAACCAAGGATGCTCCTACATCAGACTACCATCTCTTTCTCATCTTACTCCTCGTGAGCCTCCACATATTGTATCTCCCCCTCCCACACCCCATTCTCCTACGTAATATGTGGAAAGTGTCCCAAAATAACAAGTGGAACACTACCTCTACCTCTACCTCTAACACCACCCCTTCCTCCATCATTAGCTCCATCTCTTCCTCCACCTCTGCCTCTCCCCCCATCATCACCCTTGCCTTACCCATCCCCCTTAGCTTGCCTCTAGGTCCTTGTTCTACTCTATGCTGAGGAATTAGTACCCCAATATTTGTGAATGGATTGGGTTTGTATGGTAACCATTAGGCATCATACTTTGGTGTGGTCCTTGTATCTACAACCTCTAGCCCGACACCCCACTATACAGGCTATAATTGATCAAACTCCTGGAAGGCTACCTGTGGACTAATCGTAGGACCCTAGTGTCCCACCCCTTGAGTTGAATGAGAAAGCATAGAAATACCCATAGGAACACCCTATCACTCCTTGAACTATCAAAGTACCCTCTCAAATAGCTATCTCTCAATAATATGTTGTGATTAGACATTATGTCCTATCAAATACCTAGTTTTTCAGTAATACAAAAGATGTTCTGCATTGTCATCCCAAGCCACACATTGCCTATAGGGCCTCCAAGTAAAACCAACAAGTAGATCAATCTCATGCCTCAAATAACTAACATCACCAAAATATCTTTGAGTGATAGCACCACCATACATGAAACATAAGGTATCCTAATAGGTAGATTTTTGTAGCAATAGGCCTAAAAATAGCAATGTGCTCCCATGCCCACACATCGAGTAGTGTGACCCTGCAACCAATCAAACAAGATCCTCTAGATGCAACATCATGCAACTGGAAATATAGCATGGCTAGAATGCAAGGGCCCCAACATAAAATATGCCATCATCCATCATCTTTGCTAGCATGTGGCCCCATCCTACTAAAATCTATGTTTGTGTCGATCAGGTACCAAGACACCAACTATCACATTGCAAACAATGACAATCAAACACTCATAGTGATCCACTAGAGTATCCCAATAGATTACATACTCCTCAACTCCAAGATCGCTTGTCTCGAAGCATCTCTTCATAGCTACCAATGAAAAATCAAGGTCATAAACAACTCTCTCCTCATGGATTAGGATGCGTAAGATGCACCATAAATCCTCTAGAGTAATTTTCACCTCTCCAATTGATAGATGAAATGAGCTCATCTCTAAGTACCATCTCTCCTCCAGTGCAGTGATCAACCCCTATTAGCCTTGATCTCAGGCATGAAATTAACATAGTATAATCCTAGAGCATGAAGAGTGCCTCTCACCCATATCTAAATGATCATTTAACACCATAGATGACGGTTGACTCTACCGAGTATACAACAATAGCAATATCACTTGCATTCAAACAACACATTGCATCAATCATGACACCTGGCTAAACCTATTTGACCATTTGAACCCTAATTTTTTTCCCTAAACATGCATTTAATTGAACAACAGTCAGATGTGTCACTTCAACTGATAAATGTGTCACTTTACAAAAATACGATGTATAATATAATTATAGCACGATATCACACATGTGTCACACTAACTTACAAATACATCACTAGAAGATAGATGGGGTGCACTACCCTACAATTGTGTCACCACAATATAATTGCGGTGCTAAAAATACTTACGGCTTGCAAGAACGATTCCAGTGCCACAAAACACTTATGGTACACATTGATAAATGTGGTGCTAAAATAAATAATTACAATGTTCAAGACTACAGATGGGGTGCAAAATTCTACACCACATCCGTTGCTCAATTTTCAAGCCCTTAAATCTAGAAAAAGATGACAAAATTTCAAAAGTAGGATGGATTACGTACCACATCACCTGTAAGTTCGTACTCATCATCTGCGATGATTGGCCTCTGGAATTCCTTCCATAGCTCCCTACTTTGTTGCTCAAGCTCACTCCTCTCCTCTCAAATTTTCAAAAGAACAATACAAAAATGAGGGAAATGAACTACCAATGGCCTATTATAGACCTCCCATGCCCTAATAGACCTCCCTCCTGAACTAGATAGACTGACTGTGTCAAAAAATTACTAATATGGTTGACCAAATTGACCTATAAACATAATTTTTCACAATCTACACACTTAATGTATAAAATCAACTTGTTAGAATTTTTTCCAAATTTTTAATATATTTTTAAATTTTTTACCAAATTTCCCAAGGAGACACCACACTATCCCATTGTCACTGAGGCATACTGGGGCGGGTTCTGAATGTAATTATTTAATTTTTGTTTGACACAACACTCAAAATCACATTGTATTAAGGAGGGGCAAAATGTAGATACTCAAAATTGTCCTAACCTATGAGCAACACTTTTACACTAATTATTGTCCTATTCCTAATGATTAAATAATGTTTAATTATTTAATTATTATCTAATTCCACATTCTATTGTTAATTAAATGATTTTATATTATTTAATTAAACCACTTTACCTATTTATTTAATTACCTCCTTAATTATCTTTATTCTTCTAAATTAATTAAATAAATTAATATTATTTAATTAACCATTCATTATCCCTTTCTAAATTAAATAATTACTTTAATTATATAATTATCCTATGTTTCCTCCAACATTATCCACTTTTCAATAATAAATAAAATTAATTATTTTATTTATTTAAGTCCACTTACACATTCCTTTAATAATTTATTTATTTGATTAATTGTTTAATCTCATGCATTTCCACCTCATTCTTAACAAAAAAAATTCTCTCAATCCAATGACTACTTAATTTCAGTCTACTCATCAATTAAATCAATTCACTCACACTCTATGTGAGTTAACAAATCAATCAATTCCCTTAACTAATTCATGCAATTAGCTAAATAAATCATGCTATCACATACCAATTCTTTGCTTACATAGTTTTTACATTATATTATTTAGAAAACTAAATTAGACCCTTGGATCTTTGACATGTGTTAATCTATGGGTGATGTTTATAGATGCTAGCTAGATGTATTTTGAATTTGATGTATATGTTATATTATATGATGATGTAAAGAACATGTTTTGATTTTATTATGATTTATGAGTTAATACTATTAATAAGAATTTGAATGCAAATGAGTTTATGTACAAGTCGAAGATGAGAACATGATGAGGTAGAGGTGTTTAGCCAATTGACATTGACAAACATGATAGTAAAGATAAAATAAAATTTAGTAATTAAAAAGATTAAATATGTTTATTTTGACGTTGTGCATTATGGTTACCTTATTTGAAAATCATTTTCTTAGGATGATGTTAATATAATAAAACATTATTATTATCCTATTTTTGGATGTTAATATAATAAAATATTATTATTATCCTATTTTTAATTATAATCAGTTTAAATAGAAAATGTGCATCGTTAATAAAATTAAACAAATAAATTTAGAACTAAATTAAATAAACTAAATAAGTAATTGATAAATAAGTCTTAAATTAAAAAAAAAAAATGATTAAAAAATTAAGGTAAATAAACTTAGAAAATTGGAAATTTGCATGAAATCATGCAAATCTGAGTTTAAAAAGATCAGTTTTAAAATTAGAACAATATTTCAATTGAAAATGCATGATATTAAAAACTGTAGATGGTGCCTAATTTTAGAGCTAAATTTTGCTTAAAATATAGAGAGAATTATTAATTAACATGGCTCTACGAAAATTTATGGCGAGCAATTTACCCAAGGAAAATTTACCATCAGCAATTCACCGCCATGAAAAATTCACCGAGGGAAAATTCACTGCCAAGTAAAATTCACCGCCAGCAATTCACCAAATTTTTGAAATATATATTAAAAAATATTGATGAATTGCTAGCGCTGAATTTTCCTTCGATAAATTACTGACGATTAATTTGCTGGATGCCAATTAACACACATGAAATTTGCTGCATGCATGTCAAATAAATCTCTTGTAGCTGTAGAAACTTAGTCTAGAGATTTAGAATTGTCTCAAGCCGTGGGGTCTTGTCTTTTACATCGGTAAATTTGTAAATTTCCTTGAGTTTCTAAAGCCTTCATTTATCATATTCATACTTTTAGTACCCATGACTGTACAAAAGTTGGTTATGAGTTTTATTTTCTTCAGGATTCCATTTAAATTGGTAACGATGATATTCCTATATTTTCCTTTTCCCTAAATTTAGTTTCTCTATTCCATTTATTTATGGAGATTTTAATATAAACATGTTTATCATTTATTATTTATATTTTAAACCATATTTTGATTTCAAAATATAAACATTTAAATAGTTTTATATTTTTAATCTCTTTTCACTAAATATTGTTAGTCAATTTGACATATATATTTCCTTTGAGTTGTCGGCATTTAAAACTATTTAATCTAGATTTAATTGGACATAAAGAAGCATCATATTATTTAATTTATGAATAGTACTATACAATGGGAACAAATTTATTAGTCACTTTCTCTTACAAAATGATCATTAATTCTTGACAATATCTTCAAACGATTTCTAGGTTTTGTTCCTCTATTCACCAGCATTTTTATTTTTTAAATTTTGTTAATAAATAAAAAAGTTATCACAATTTTATCACGACTATATTAATCTAATTTTTCAATGAATTTTAAATGTTTTAAAATTATTAGTGATGCACATTATATCTAAATGTTAGATTAGGCAAATACTGTATTCTCTGTGTCTATGGAAAGTTACCTTCCAGGATGGGTGTTGAATATGGATTAACAAGGAGCGTAGATACTACTTTTTATAGATCTACTTGTATTTGTTGTATATAGCTTTATGCTTGGCTAAGCTATTTAGACCATTGAGATAGATGGATTTATTATATATATATAATATATATATTCTCTCTGCCATACCCTAGTATCAATCATAGCATGTTCTAGGTATGATAGAAATGCATGTAGATATACTAGGCATGCACTGTATTGCATCTTGGTTGTCTATTTCTTTTTGCTAAGCATCTCATGCAAGGTCAATGGTTCTTCATGTCAGGAATAACTCTCTGAGGAAGCATAAGCTTCATAGTTTGGCGCAAAAAATTCCCGGATCATGTTCTTGTCCTTGAGTCTCAAGACAAATATTGGATTGGATAGTTAAAAATTCTAGCATTTATGTACATTACTTGTACTTCTATTTGTATATTTATGACTTGTTGGCAATGGACTGCCTAAGACAATTATTGTAGCACATTATCATATGTATCTATGTTTCATGTATGAATGATATGCCATATGATGACATGACATGTATTGAGGTTATTTCTCATGTATTTATGTATTCATTATTATTTCTTATCAATATGGTTTATTTATAATCCACACATTACACATGCAAACAATTAATTGAAATCATGTAGCCAATTAACTAATCAATCAAATCCTCTCATTTATTCTTTACCATCAATCTCTTTAGTTCATCTTTTGATCTTGATCATCCATCAAAATCAAACTTTTTTATAAAATGGACTTTCATTCCCATTTGAAGGTTAACCACAAATCTTCAATATTTTTCTATCTTTATCATATTCAGTATTTCATTTGAGCTTAAGGGTGAAGCCACATAAGTGGTTTACACTTTTGAAGAGGAAGGAAATTTCGAAATTTCCCCACTCTTCATAGGAAACTGGTTCGGCCGAACCATATGGCTCGACCGAACCATTTAACTGGTTCGGTCGAACCATATGGTTTGGCCGAACCCATGGCTCGGCCGAACCAGTCACCGAGCCTAATAAAAAATAATATTTAAGGTGGTTCGACCGAACCTGGGTTCGGCCGAACCCCTTGAATATGACAAAACCAAAAAAAGTGCTTTCACTTTCACATTTTCACTGTGAATTACCAGTCAATCACTATCCCTGGGCGTGGCGAACAGAATCCGAACGGCGATCCAACAAAATTTCTCACCGGCGAAAGCAAATTTCGGGTCCTCTCTTCAAATTTCATCATTACAATTCGCATATCGACCACTATTGAGCACGAGGTATTTAAAATTCCATTTTTTTTGAGTTCAAAATGCATGTATTTGTTTAATTTCGAAACCCTATATGCAAATTTTTTTAAATTTGTTGAATTCAAATTGCACTTGTTTGATTTGAAAGTTTTTAAAGCATTTTTAATATAGTATTTTGCTTCCCCGTTTTGCATAATCCAAGGGTTTGAGTAAGGAAAAATGAGTTTCCTCCGAAAGTTAGTGCAAAAAAACATTATAATGGCTCTCAACATAGTCTAAAAAATGGAGATAAATACATTCCTAAAGACTAGAAATGTAGGGTCAAACTCACAAAATAATTTTAAAACTACAAATTTAAGGTCAAACTTGTAGATGAAAATGCAAATTTCATACATGTAGGAGTGAACCATGAAAGTCATAGCTTGATTTGTTAAGGTGTTATAATATTAAATCTTATAAAAAATCAAGAATCATATCATTGATTACGTACATTACAATAAAATATCTCCATATAACAAATGAAGCTAAAAACCCTAATCTTCTTTGTGAATTATATAGTGTGTTTGCTACATGAGTAATTTTTTTAATGAAAACCATGTTTAGGAATGAAAATATCCAATCCCTTATGCTTCTAAACTAAAGTTTGCAATGGTTATGGTTCTTTTGGCCTTATAGATTCTTGAATCATTTTATAATATAAAACCAAAATATAACCTACTTTGGCTCTAATAATTGTAAACCCTTTAGGAATTCTAAATTGTTGCATCTTGTCTTGATTTTCCCACCATTGTTATTCCTTTTGAAAAATTTTACAAATTAGGCAAAGAATCCTTGCACTTATATAGAGGATCCTTATGTATGTTCTTAAAATTATTTAAGGTTAAATGACTTAATCTAAAATAAAGGCATATACGGATCTCTTGCAATTGTAACCTCTTTACTAGTGTTCAAACATATTTGATACCTTCATGGCATGACATAGATGATGTTGCTTGATATTGCTTTATCCATGGATACCCAAATAAAATATGAGATACATCTAAAGAAGAAAGAATATGACATAGAATAAGAACTTCCCTCATCTTTTAGACCAAAAATTAAGGTAAAATAATGTATCCTATAGTTTCAATCAACATATCATTAGTCAATTTTAAATAAACCCTCAAATATGCATATGCTTGTTGATAAAATGATGATAAAACAAAAATTATTCAATGCATACATTTTATTGGTGAGTAAGATCAATAAACACACCCTTACATGGTTCATGATCCACACAAAACCAAATGACCATTATAATTATTTGGTAATATCTCACAATGTGAAGAAGGTGTCAAAAAAATTAGCATACCTAAATCGTAAATTGACTTGTCATAAAGTGGGTGGGTAGCTTAGTGGTGGAGATTTGCATCCTAACTAGTTCATGGAAATTTCAACATGAGGAGAATTAATAGTAAAATAATAATATCTTTTGACAACATAGGCATCCAAGTACTCATTCCAAGATTGTTGAAGATACAACATTAATACATTAGGATTTCAATTAAATATCACACTTTCCTATAAAAAAATCCCAATTGATCTATCTTTTGGTAGTGCATTTAGTTTGATATATTTTTTTCCCCATACTTACAAGATTCCTTTATTATCGAAGCTTATTTACTCTAGTATGTTATCCTTGGTTCTCATATGAACTATATATATATAATTCAATCAAGATCCTCTTATCATTACAAATTTAAACTTAGCTTATTTTTTCTCCCAATTTCTTCTTAATGAACATATGGTCTTTCTTCCTCTATTAGCCTACTCATGCACCATCACCAACCATGAATGAATCTCCATGAAGCTAAATACCCATTTGTACTTGGTTGGTGTAAGTTGGGATTAGTGTTCCATTCACTTAAAATCTTATCTTTAATGTTGCTTTTTTCTAAATTCTTTCTAAAGGGCATAAATTACAGTCTAGAGCTTTGATTTTAATATTTTCTTAAAATTAAAAATATTAATGAGCTTGATGCATTAAGCTAAAAAATATCAATTTGGACACCATTAAAACCCTCGAGAGACTCTCGCAAAGTGAAAATGAGCTCCAAAATTTTATAGTGTGATATGTGAGAAAAAATGAAAAGGTAAGCAATGGGCTCAAGATATTATTATAATAAAATTAAATAAGGAGATCGTGATGATTATTGTACTAGGAGTTACATTGGGAAGAGTGGAGCATCTTTTCATAATAGATGAGACTTATTGTAGTTGACATCTTCATCATAAAGCACTAGTATTGGGAGTGGTTACTATCAAGGTTATGGGATTTAAGGTCCTATATCATTAGTTCGTTTATATTTTGTGTACATGTTCCAATGCATAGTGGGGCATGGGTTCTTTTCTTGTGGACCATGATTTTTTTCCACTCATTACATAAATTAATTGATCATTTCTTGTTTCCCTTGCTCTATATATAATTTAATGTATGACATAAGGTTTAAATAGTGTTATGTAGAAATAGCCAAAACATTAGACTAAAGAAGATTGAGTGGATTGGATTGTTATAATCTTGTTATGAATATTAATAAAAGTTTCATATCTCTTTAGTAGTGGGATTTTTTGAAAGGGTTTCTCCATATTATAATTCTAGTGTTCATGAGGTTTGAATATTTATTTATTTTCTCCACTATTTCATTAATATTATTTGGTATATTGTATGTTTGATTAGACTTAAAGTGCCTCACCATTAGTTGATACTCCTACTATATATATTTACCTTGTTTGCAATAGTTTAGTCCATGTCAATAGTTGATTTGCACCCTTAATAACTTGGTGGGAATATCAAGTATTTTTTATTAAATATAATCAATAATCATTGTAAAAGAAATTTTAAATCAACTATTAGTCTAGAATGATTATTTGAGTGCTAGATAAACCATTTAAATTTAACCTTCATAATATTACTCTAAATATGTAGTTTTACCAACAAAATGAATGATATTTATGTCTATTACATGACAATTACAAAATCATGACTATAATTCTTTAAATTATACTCATAATCTAATTTAATACTCATAAGATATTAAATCATTGTTTTTCTCAAGAGACGTGTAATTAAATATCAAGAATATTCTTTAGTTTATTAGTCCACAAAATAATTTTAATATAGTCCATAACATTCAATTTTAAAATTCATAGAGTTGTTGGGATATTATCATATCACTAGCTATGGAAAAATTTAGGAAAGGGTGGGATATTACACTGCCCCCTATATTTGTGTGTTTTAGAGAAAATTAGCATGGAAGGTTTGCATTTCTCACAAATAAGAAAAAATCCTGAGAATAATGTACAATATTCTACTATATGTTTTCATATTGTTGAGTTATGCCTTGCAAATTAAATGTGTATCTTTTCCTCTACAACATTCCATTTATACATAGAACTATGGATTAATGGTTTTATTATATTATGATTGAATTATGCCTCATGTTGGAAATTCCTCTATCTCTTCTTTGCTAAAATACTTTGGAACTAATAGGATTCAATTGTGTTTTATGACATAGGTCTATATTACCACAATGATGTATGTATAGGTGTACATTTTAACTTGGTTAGCTTTCCTAGCAAGTTCTTCATTACAACAATCACTCCACCTTGTCACTCAATCAAGCCCACTAGAACATATATTGGAATTTAACCTCTTTCATACTAAAAGAAAAAGTAATCATTAATTATATTTAATTTACCATATAATTTGATCTAAGTAATGCATTTTATAAGATCTAATTGGTGTATTTACAAAAACTATTTTGTGTTTTGGGCATAGGTGGTCCTAGAAAATATGCATAAATAATAAGATAGACTATGGATTATCTTTTAAATATTGTTCACGGTTTTTCATGTCATATTTTTATAGGAGGTCCTCATAATTGGTATTCTTGTATGGTATTAGAGCCAAGCTAGGTGCATTTGACACCTATGTTGTGGCTCAAGGGAGTGTGTTGGAGAAATGATACACACCTAAGCCATAAAAAGACTCATCACAATGTGAGCCATTAGCTCAATAGTAGAGCATCCTAACACCAAATGGGAGGTCCTAAGTTTGAATACTAGTTAGTCCATAGAAATTTCTATAAAAGTCAATCACTAGTACATAAGAAGAAGAATAAGTACCCTTATAATTTTTATTAATACCAACAAATTATCATTCCTCACATACATAGGTGAATCAATGATTTCAAGCTCGTCAACATGTATATGTACCTCAATCTCATGACCCTCATATAAAACCATTTTATTAGATTTATTTAGTGTAAAATATTTAAATTTTCATTAGGAGGAACAATTGAAGGATTGACCCCAATATTAACCCCCTCAACCTAATTTTTTTTTTATGAATCAAATCCTTAATCAATTATTCCTTAATCCCATAAAATGTTGAGTATAATTACAATTAACTCTACAATTTAATAACAAAATTCTTTCTCATTATATCTTTTGGGAATAACTTTAGATTTATCTAATGGCCTAATAGGAGGAAGTGTAATCATGCAAGCACTAAGTAAATTTTGAAGCACATTTTACAAAGGAAAAAGTTGGAGGCTTTAGAGTCATAATTATATTAGAAACATTTATGCAACATAGTATATGAAGGAGATCAATCATTGTACTAGGATTAATATTACTAGCCAAATTTGCAAGATCCAAAGAAAGGTTGTGTGCATCAAAGCTATATCTTGATTACCATTTTCTCAACAAGGGCCTCATGGTCAAATGATTCTTCTCCATTATGATAAATTTAGTATCATGCATATTCCCAATCATACCAATTTTAGCTTGATTCACAACCATGGTGGGATTGAACTATGACTTCTTATAGTTAGGAAAAGAGGATGATTTTGGTATTAGAAGGAAATAAGGATCGAACAATGTTTAGATTTGATTAAGAAATTAGACAATGAGAAAGTACTTAAATCTAAAAACTAAATAAGATTCAAGAAAACCTTTAGACTACTTGGGTATCAAAGAATGTTTTTAATGTTTTTAATTAGAGTGCAGATGATGTTAATATACATTTAATGATGCATTTTTGATGTTCTATAATTTTTTGATGTTCTCAAGGCTATATAATTGAAGTTCATTCATGTTAACAACTATTAGATTAAATATTTTTATCCCCAATTATTTTCAAATGATTTTATACTTTAATCTTGGTATTCTTATTCTTTCTTTCATCGTTTCATTTAAAATTTGAACCATTTAAGGATGTTATGTTATAGATTATAGTTGTCTTCCAATTCTTTTTAAATCAAGTTAATAGTATGAAAATATTATTGATGAGTAGATGAATTAAATTACAAGTTCTATTTTAGATTTGTATTCTTTTATCTAGATATATTATTTACCAAAGTCTCATTGTTGTTTTTAGGAATTATGCTGTATATATATAACATGGAAAGTATATAGATCATGTTTCCTGTGCTAGAATCTTTGTTTGCCAAATACTAGTAATGAGATAAAAATTAAAATTCATTAGCCTTAGAATTCAGGAGATATATAATTAGACCATGCATGTTAATATTGCATAGTCTAGAAAAACAAAAAGATGAACTTGAGAGGACTAGTGCATATTCCCCAAATAGAGTAGCAGCTATTCTTTCCCACATGTGGGAAGAAGTACATGGTTACGTTCCCCTTAAAAAAATATAGGATAGTGTGACCAAAGAAATGATAAAATCCATTTGTTTTTCATTTTATCAAAATGTGCATAAGGTTAGGGGATACCCGAGGTCACTAGATGTGTTGATCATGCTATGGCCTCATTGATTACCCATGATTTCCTAGCAGCACATGGTATATACTGAGAACAATGACCCGATTCCATTGTATTTTGTTATTGAGTTATCTTTGAGGGAGTCCATTTGGGCCTCAAAGTTAATGGACATTCCACCATATGTTGGTCAGGGGCATGGTAGGATTGCTGATAGGCCCACCTATCGTCGAGCACATAGACCACCCCCAATGTTTAGGGTATTAGTTGGTGATAGGTCTCCTGCTCTCACCCCAGTTCTAGCCCCCATAGCAGATGAGGGTGTTGTTGCTTCCCAAAAGGAAGCAATTGACACTGTAGGTGACATTGCGGCTGCCACCACTAGGATATCTGATGATCGTGTAGGTCAGTATTTGATATCTAGACATTCCTGATCCACACCATTTTCAGCATAGTGGACCACCATGGATCCTTTTACAATGACCGACATCCCTACTCCTACACAGCTTGATGCACTTACAGGAGATATGGCACACATGACTCTACATTGTTTGGTTGAGGACCTGTTGGAGGCATATGCCCACATTGCATCAGACAATGGGATCGGTATAGAGTATGTTAGAGATCATTTGAGACATAGAATTAAGATTCAGTTCGAGTTCCATCTCTAAATGCGGCACTAAAGATAGCATCGAGAATCCACCTATAATTTCATCACCGGTGGCTACACTTACAGACTATGGGTTTTATTGATATGTTGATTGGTTCTGGTTATCATCACCGATGCCATCTCACCTTCATTGTCCTCTACATTCATCATTTATGGCACGACATGGGATAGATCGGATGGATCACCGGATATTGATTCATCATAGAATCGTTTTGGTCCATATGGTGGGAAGCTGACTTCTATTTCCAGGACTTGGAGTCATCGATGTCGGATGATGTGTGCATGTATGTGTGCATGTGCATGTTTCGAATTCTTTTCGTTATTTTTTAAATTTCTTTTTCTAGATATTCATTAAAGTTGATATATATGTGTGTATATATATTATTTATAAGTGGACATACCTCATATCACTCCTTGGTCGGTCGTGTGCATGATCGATGTGACTCACGTGGATGAATCTGCTATGATGGACATGTGAGTTTTCATAAAATATATATTTATGTATGCATAGATAAATACAAGTTGTAAGATTGATATTTAAAATACAAGTTCATTTACAAAAATAACTTTCATAAAATTTATTTAATAAAATTATATATGTTATTTAACACATCTTGTACACAATTTTATTTGCAAATTTCAGCCATCCATCGAGGCCGGACGTTCTCATTTAGATGGCCATTAGGTCTAGGAGTAGACATTCTTATTAGGCCATGCATTCTAGATTTATGATCTTTATCACATGTGTATTTGATTATGTATTGATCTTTAAAATAGTATTTGATATTTGATGATCTCTTACTGCCCATACATTTTCTTGTTTTTTGATCTTTAGTATTCGACATTAGATGATCTTTAATTTACATTTTTCTTTTATGATATATGTACATATATTTTCTTATATGATATATACATACATTTGTCGCTTTGCTTATAATATGTGTTATGTTTATATGTATTGAATTCTTTTACATATATGTACATGTGTTTGCTTATGGTTTAAACATGTTTACACAAAATAACATCTTGGGGTGCTTTAAATATTCAATATACATACATGTTTTTCTTTTTATGACCTCTTTTACAACTTACATTTCCTTATATTCCAATATACATTTGATCTCTAGTAGAATTTTAGAAATCAATGCCATTTTATAATTAAGTTCATTCATGTTGATCACAATAAATATTTTTTTTAAAATGACTTAAGCAACATGAACCATTGAGTTGAGAACAAGATATAATCTTTTTGACAAGTTTAACTTGAAATTCAATTCAAATTATATCGAGCTATTATACGTTTCTTACAAGTAACTTGAAATTCAATTCAAATGTTTAATTAAGAAAATTTAATTCAAATTATATGGTCTCTATTATACATTTTCGACAACTAACTTGAAATTCAATTCAAATATAATTAAGAAAATTCAATTCAAATTATACCTCTAATATTTATACATTTTTTGACACTGTACCAAAATTCTAAAATTACTAGATATGTTGTGCATACCTATGAATTAAATAACAACAAACTCCACAATGAAATAACTTGTTTGTTTACTACTTGATTCATTTAAACTAGAGGATCTAGTTATTCCATGTACACTTGAATAATTTTGATTCACTTGGAGCGCAGATTTTGGAGAAGTTTTTGCACATTTATCAAGGAGGCAAATATTGGAGCTGGACAACTTTTCATTTTATCAATCAAGGAAAAATTTGGAGGATAATTTAACTAAGTTGGTAGAGGACTTGTTTAGAGTCATCTTTAAGTTGAAGAAGAAAATGGGACAACAAAGGAAAAGAAAAAATGCATCTCAACGAAAATTGTCAAAAGAAGAAGAACAAAAGAGGTGTGATCAAAACTTGGAAAATTATCATAGAAAGAAACAAGGTGCATGCTTGTTTCTTCTCTCTCTCACTCTCAAGTGTGTGTTTAGTAATCTTACCTTGAAGGTTTCTAACCATCATTGCACTTAAATGACTATAAATACTTTTAAATATCCTCAAGTCATATTGGTCATTCAAGTTGCAATGTTTATATGATCCTTGACTCCAATTCCTTAAGCCAATTCTTTTTGTTTCAATATTTACAGTGTTTTCTTTCATTTTATTTTCATCACTTCAATGTTCTCACAAAATTATTTTTTATGTTTTATACTCTAAAGGATTCCTCAAAGCGTGAGTTGAGCCAAATCTAGATAATGGATCAAGCGAATCCGTTGGCGAGAGCAGAGATGGACCTTGAAGTTAGGGAGGAGACCAAGTTGAGACAACTTGCTTGTTGGAGAGGGTCAAGATCACTTCCTTCTCTTGGTATGGATGAGCATATAAAATAGCACAAACTTCTCTCTCACTTATAGCTCATGTTTTATCAAATTGTTTGCTTGCATACATAAACTTCACTTATATATTTAACATCATCTCTCATTTTTGTTTGCAAAATATTTTGTGACACATGTGTAGGAAGGGCTCAACAAGCAGGAATTTTTCATGCTCAAGTCGAGCCAAATGTAGACATTGGATCAAATGAATCCACTCAAGAATGCATGGTCCTTGAAGATAGGGAGGAGGCACAAGTTGAAACAATGCATGTTGGAGAGGAGTCGGGATCACTTCCTCGTACTCCAGGTATGGATGAGCATATAAAACTAGTTGAGAAGGTGGGTAAACAAATTTCTCATAGAAATTTAGATCATTTACTTGAAATGGATATGGAGAAACTGAAATATTATGCCAACCAGCCTTATAATAAGAAAAAGAGGTCAATGACTAAATCTGTAAATGGAATGATCAACCATCATTTCAATCATCTTTATACACTTGAAAAAAACCAATTGTTATCCGTTTGCTAGCCATTGATGAGCTCAAAGAGTCATTACAATTGTTGGGTGTCCATTCATCATCAAATAAGAAGAAACACATGGGATTACAAAGGATATTGTTCAAAATGTTAAAAAGGGTTTAGATTCCATTGGGAAAGGATCTCGAACTGTGGATAAGGCCACTATAAGAAGGGTGATGTTGACATCTATTGTACATCAAGATATAGCAAGAAAAAGAAAAATGTCAGCACTTTCAACTGAAATTGGTTATAGTAGAACCACATTGATAAAATATGAGAAAAAGAGAAAGTTTTGGATGAGGTTTAGGAAGGAAATTGGGCAGTGTGTGTAGAGGCTCCCATTACGGGATTGAAGATGTTGTTAGGAACGGTCTCAAGTTTTTGGCATGATCATACTTTCGTCCATCATCAAATACACTAGAGATGTTATGAGATCTGAAGTTGGACCTAGTATTTAAAATCATATCAAACATTGGCTAGACATAACACAATTTGAGATGTATATGAACTTTTGTAATGCATATCCTCATAAGGTGGGCAAACAATGTTTCAAAGGTTAAAAGCCATATTATGTGAAGATAAACAAGTTTTTTGAAACTTGTTGTTGTCATTACCATATTGAATTTGATCTCTACTATCAGGTGTTTCGAAAGATGAGAGAAGAAAGATGTGGGTTTCAAAATGCACCTCCTAAATAGGCAAGTTTTTTCATAAAGTCTATATTATGTGATCATGAAAATGGACCTCAAATAAACTGCATAAAAGGAATTTGTGAGACATGTGGAAATTTGGCTAAATTTCCTTCAAGAATTGAGGATACTAACCTAAAAAAGACAATAAATTGCAAGAGGTAAGTACTATTTTTAGAGAGTTTATTTGTTTCAATTTCTCATAGATCAAGTTATTTGGATTCTCTTTGATGTAATGTTTCATTGATCAAGTGTGGTTATTAGTTATTCACATATTTTACTGACACAGGTACAAGTATGTAAAGTTGCAAACAAATCTTGGGAAAGAATCCACAAGGTTGATCTATGTAGAAGAGGAGATTCCCATTGGAAAATTTATGGAAGATTTTTGAAAATTGATACAACCATACATACATCATTCATTTTTGCTAAGTGGCAAGCACAACAATTCCAAACATTGAGAGATACTTTCCCACATGGAACAGTTCTATCAGTAGTTGACTTTGCAGAAAATTACTCCTTTGTACATCAAAGGAGATTCAATCAGAGTATTAATTTTCAAAGTAGATCACTATTATGGTTCATGTATTATTTATCAACATGCACAATCAAGTGGATGGTGTTGAGAGTCACCAGGATGAAGAGCGAGCCATTAAAAGAATATCCTTTTATAATAGTGATGATAAAAAAGGCATGACACACTTTTTGTGCTTGTTGTTTTACAATATTTTTGAGAATTTGAGAAGTAGGGGTGTCAAATTTGAAAATCATTTTGTATGGTCAGATGGATTAATGCGACACAATTCAAATCTTCATGACCATTCTATGCACTTTCTAGATATCATAAAATCTATAAAATACCACATGTTTAGAGTTTTTTTAGAGTGAGCATGGAAAGGGTGAGCATGATGGAGCATGAGCTTGCATCAAACGAGCTTTAAGAAAGCATCAAATGAGTTATCCAGAAGATCACCTAGACAATGCACATGATGTTGTTGAATGATGCAAGAAACACTTTGCATCAAATTTGGTCGGCAAATCTTCAAGAAAAAACTGACACATTCAACATAAAGTGTTTTGGGAGATGTCGGGTATATATATATTACATTAAATCCAAAATTTGAATTTATTTAAATTTAAAATATATATATATACATATTTGTTCATAATTTTTTTGTTGTACATATGTATCTAAGTGATGGATGAAGATCAATGCATGGATGCAAGAGGGTAGAAAAAACAAAGATCTTTGCATTGTATGTTAGGAGTTGAGATAAGTATAAGCCATGGATGGATATTAGACACAAGGGATTACTCTTGTTTTGCACTGAGTGCATTGAGGGAAACTCTGATTATGCATGCAACAATCAAGAACTTGGATATGTTGCTAAATGGGATACAATGCCACTACTTGTTTCAGAAACATATGATGAAGACGAGGAAGAAAGATTTGAAGACATTCCTTTGATTTCAATTGATTATGACCATATTTTAGGATTGGTTAGAAAAGGTACACGTGTAATTTTTTAATTTAAGTTTTATTATATATATCTAGTTAACGATCTTTAGAGACAAATTTCTAATTTTTTTAGATTTTTTTTGTGTAAATTTGGTGTATAGGAGATGTTTTTGCAGTCATAGCAGAGCCTGAAAACATTGAAGGTGTTAGCTATTATTTATTGTGTTGC
>VDFB02209783.1:0-14743 GCA_007258455.2 Sequoia sempervirens
GTAATAAAAGAAATAATATGTTTCTTTGGTGGGGAGCTTCTCATTATTTAAAAAATAATAATTTAGACATTTAACTATGCATTAAATTAGGAAATAGATTAGTGAAAGTGAGAATTATCATAAGTTTACTACTAGCAATATAACTATGTGCTAGACATGGATTTATTAGCAATGTAGATTATGTATAATTTAATTATCATAAATTAATGTTATTATCATCTAGTACCTATCTAGATGTTATAGAATTAAGTGGAGAGTGGAAGTTAAAGGATATTTGCATGCTTTCCTAGTTCAACTTAAGCAAACTTAAAGAAACCTAAGGAAACTAAAGCTAGGTGTGGATAGGTCAATCCTAGAAATGTGATTAGTTAACTAGGTAATCATGACTCCATTTATGCTAACACCCCCCCTTAAGTTACAATTAGAGATTAATGTATCAACTAATGATGAGTCTCAAATAATAGGCCATGTTAGGTACTCATATACAAATATCTCATAAAGTGTAAAAAAGGAGAAAAATCTAGTGGGAAATAAAAACTCCTCTCCAAAAGATGAATTAAGCAAGTAAAATAAAATATTCAAGTGAAGAAGATATAAGGACTCATGGTGACCCCCTAAGGACTACTTCTATCACAAAGTACAACAAATTTTACCATAATAGGATAGGAAAGAGAGAAGGTCATGTGACCCTCCCATAAATTGTGAAGTTCTGAACTTCATGTGAAGAAATTCTTCCTTCGAAAACTGATAGAAGGAAACCATTCAGCCTCCCCTCAAGAAAATGCTTGTATTGATATTAGATACTTGAAACTAGATGCTAAATATGATCCATGATCCCTTAACAAAAATTCTCCCCTTGGTAAGAAACAACACCACAAACATGTGCAAAATTACTTCCCATTTTAGATACGAATTTGCAAGAAGTAAGATGAATTCCTTTGAATGATGAGAATGATAAAATGACTAAAATTTTGTCAATGTGATGTAAGGGGATCCTAAAACTCTAAACACACACTTCCAGCACACAATAATTTGTTTAAGAAATTGAATTTACAAACAATAAAAATTAGCAACATGTAAGCAAATTTCTATTGCTCAACAATCATCAAGATTACAAAGGTTAAAATTCAAACTGAAATATAATCACAAAGCCCTTTGAACTAATGGGAAATAGCTCTAAATCATACTTATAAATCTAAAAAAAAATAGAAAAATAACCACTGGTATGTCTTCTTCAATCCCTCTTCTTCTTGCAACTTCATTATTCTTGTACCTACAACCTTCTACTAGAAAACCAACTGTACATTGAACCACACCTCATCCAAAGTTCTTTGCTCCCCATTAACACCTCCAACCTGCAACCACAAGGTCTGAAAACCTCTTCGTAAGAGAGGCTATGCTCCATTTTCTCACCTCCCCAATTTTGGAACCAAAAATCAAAACAACCAAATGTAAAATGATTTTCCTCTCCCCACTAACTCCTGCAACTAGAAAATACTTCCACCCATACCCCTAAATAAAAATAATAATAATCTTCATAAATTAAGAATTTTGACTCCCCAATGTGTGTTTTCACAACCTTAAGGAAGGCATGCCTCCACCAGCTAACACAATTAATCTCTTATTTCACAAATTGGAATTCAAATTTAAAATTGTAGGAAAGCACATCATCAACATCCCATTCCTACCTGAACATTAAGGAAAAATAAATAAAATCCAAAAATATATAACTTCTAAGAATACTAGACCCAATTTTGATTTTTGGTAATTGGAAATTAAAATACATTTTTTGGCATGTTTCCTAACATAACTTGTACCCTAAAATTGCCCAATTATTTAATTCTAAATTTTCTTTGGATAATAAAATCAACTACATACACTAAAATATTAATCAAAATTAATTCACTCCAAAATTGAATAAAAAGTTTTGATCCAAGATTACTAGTACCCCCAAAGGCTCCTACATCACAATAACGCCTTTGAATGATGCTCAAAGATCACCAAGACAATGCTAATTTGTGATGAATGGTGATAGGATGGATTAGTTATATGTGATTCAATAATAGGGACCATGAATATATGGTGATGTCTGGACCGATGAGAATATGGTATTGCTAGAAATGATTATAAGTGAGTTGGATAGGCCAACTCATGAATGTCTGCACAATTTTTCATGATAGAATTTGATATAGGCAAGCCTAGAGAAATATCCAAAGATGGAAATGGTGATGCAACTTCATCAAAACTAACATCAAATAGAAAAATAATTTCCTCAATAATGTCATTTGAATCCACAATCTAGATTTTTACAAACAAAGATGATATTTCTAGTAGATATGCATCCTAATGTGGTAGATCTAGAAATATGATAGAAATGTCCTAATGTAAAGAATCGTTCGAATTCATGGATAATTTAATACCAAATTCAAATGTAGTACAAAATCAAAGAGTACAAGTGGTCATTATTAGTAGAAAATGCTGATATCACAAAATGGTCAATTATCAAACAAATTTTAAACAAACGGCCTATTAATCTATCATATTAGAAGGGGTTGACCAATTCTAGGGGACAAAGGAGGTTGTGTGGTATTTACAAAAGGATTTGTTGAGAGTTTGCAAATAAATTGAATTCTACTAGACCTCTTACAAAATGTTCACATGTGTCTGGATGAGGAAGATGCCATACAAAAGTGAAGGTCCATTATTATGTTGGTCACATTTTATGGAGCCACCTAAATATAATAGATATAGGTTGGTGATTATAGTAAGCCACATTTATAGAGTCCAAAAAGTGGAAGGAGGTTGCAACAGATGTGTTGAAGGGGTCACTTGGTGACCATAGGAATTATGAGACTACACCTTTGGGAATTTTTTTAGAGATGTAGCACCAGTAAGAGAGGTGGCCACAAGGCTACAATATTTGGATCAACCATAATGGGTTGCTACATAGCTTGGAGGAATAGTTTGTGCCAGATGTGGAAATGGAGGATGTATGTTGATGGAACTTAGATTAGGATTTGAATAAAACACTTAAGTGACCATTGAAATTTTTTTATTCCCATTCTCTTGAATCTACTAAATGTGGAAAATTGGAGTCTTCAAACCTGATGTGCTCTCTCCTTGATGGCTACAATGAGAAAAAATCAACATATAGAATCTCCACTACCATGAAAGCAAATGGGGTGCTAAGAGAAGACCAAATATGGAGATTTGTAACTCCTTGCCTATGACAACAAGGAATGACTATGAAAAATAGTGATTGTAATGTAAAAATGAGGTTGAATGGGCCAATATAATGATGCAAATAACCACAATAGTATCCTACAAAAAGTTGAAAAACTCTAAATAATAGGACAACATGGGAAAATTTTCTATAGAATTATTAAATCTACCCAAATGAGTATATGCATAGAGTGTAGCTTGGCCCACTACTAATCAAAATGTTTTTCTTTTTATAAATTTTTAGAAAATAAGCACAAAAGCCCAAAAATATAAAAAATAAAAAATAAAAATTACCTAAACTAAAAGATGAAAGGTATTTTTTCATTCATAAGCATTCTTGACACAATGGTGGTTTATGTTTAGCTCTATGATGCTATGTTGATAGAGCTATGTGTAGGAGTCCCCTCAATGTTGGAAGGAACGTGATGTCATGGCTCTAATGATTAAAATTATATTAACACCTCCCCTTAAGTGAAAATTAGAGATTAATGTATGAAATAATGATGAGTCTCAAATAATAGGCCATGTTAGGTACTCATGTACAAATATCTCATAAAGTGTAGTAAAGGATAAAAATCTAGTGGGAAATAAAAACTCCTTTCCAAAAGACTAATTAAGCAAGTACAATAAAATATTCAAGTGAAGAAGATATAAGGACTCATGGTGACCCCCTAAGGACTAATTCTATCACAAAGTACAAATTTTTTTCCCATAATAGGAGAGGAAAGAGAGAAGGTCATGTGACCCTCCCATAAATTGTGAAGTTATGAACTTCATGTGAAGAAATGCTTCCTCTCAAAACTGATAGCAGAAGGAAACCATTCAGCCTCCCTTCAAGACAATGATTGTATTGATATTATATTCTTGAAACTAGATGCTAAATATGATCCATGATCCCTTAACAAAAATTCTCCCCTTGGTAAGAAACAGCACCAAAAACATGTGCAAAATTACTTCCCATTTTGGATATGAATTTGCAAGAAGTAAGATGAATTCCTTTGAATGATGAGCATGATACAATGACTAAAATGATGCCAATGTGATGTAAGGGGATCCTAAAACTCTAAACACACACTTCCAACACACAATAATTTGTTTAAGAAATTGAATTTACAAACAATAAAAATTATAAACATGTATGCAAATTTCTATTGCTCAACAATCATCAAGATAACAAAGGTTCAAAGTCAAACTGAAATATAATCACAAAGCCCTTTGAACTAATGGGAAATAGCTCTAAATCATACTTATAATTCTAAAAGAGAAAAGAAAAAATAACCACTGGTATGTCTTCTTCAATCTCTCCTCTTCTTGCAACTTCATTCTTCTCATACCTAAAACCTTCTACTAGAAAACTAACTGCACATTGAACAACACCTCATCCAAAGTTCTTTGCTCCCCATTAACACCTCCAACCTACAACCAGAAGTTCTAAAAACCTCTTCGTAAGAGAGGCTATGCCCCATTTTCTCACCTCCCCAATTTTGGAACCAAAAATCAAAACAACCAAGTCTAAACTGATTTTCCTCTCCCCACTAACTCCTGCAACTAGAAAATTCTTGCACCCATGCCCCTAAATAAATAATAATAATCTTCATAAATTAAGAATTTTGACTCCCCAATGCATGTTTTCACAACCTTTAGGAAGGCATTCCTCCTCTAGCCGACACAATTAATCTCCCATTTCACAAATTAGAATTCAAATTTAAAATTGCCAGGCAAGCACATCATCAACATCCCATTCCTACCTGAACATTAAGGAAAAATAAATAAAATCCAAAAATATATAACCTCCAAGAATACTAGACCCAATTTTGATTTTTGGTAAGTAGAAATTAAAATACATTTTTTGGCATGCTTCCTAATATAACTTGTAGCCCAAAATTGTCCAATTATTTAATTCTAAATTTTCTTTGGATAATGAAATCAACTAAATACACTAAAAAATAAATCAAAATTAATTTGCTCCGAAATTGAATAAATTTTTTTGATGCAAGATTACTAGTACCCCCAAAGGCTCCTACATCAAAATAATGCCTTGGAATGATGCTCAAAGATCACCAAGACAATGCTAATGTGTGATGAATGGTGATAGGATGGATTAGTTATATGTGATTCAATAATAGGGACCATGAATGTATGGTGATATATAGACCGATGAGAATATGGTATTGCTAGAAATGATTATAAGTGAGTTGGATAGGCCAACTCATGAATGTCTGCACAATTTTTCATGACAGAATTTGATATAGGTGAGGCTAGAGAAATATCAAAAGATGGAAATGGTGATGAAACTTCATCAAAACTAACATCAAATAGAAAAATAATTTCCTCGATCATGTCATTTGAATCCACAATCTGGATTGTTACAAACAAAGATGATATTTCTAGTAGATATGCATCCTAATGTGGTAGATCTAGAAATATGATAGAAATGTCCTAATGTAAAGAATCATTTCAATTCATGGCTAATTTAATATCAAATTCAAATGTAGTACAAAATCAAAGAGTACAAGTGGTCATTATTAGTAGAAAATGCTAATATCACAAAATGATCAATTATCAAACAAATTTTAAACAAATGGCCTATTAATCAAATGCATTAGAAGGGGTTGACCAATTCTAGGGGACTAAGGAGGTTGTGTGGTAGTTACAAAAGGAGTTGTTGAGAGTTTTCAAATAAATTGAATTCTACTACCTCTTACAAAATTTTCACATGTGTATGGATGAGGAAGATGCCATGCAAAAGTGAAGGTCCCTAATTATGTTGGTCACATTTTATTGAGCCACATAAATATAATAGATAGAGGTTGGTGATTATAGTAAGCCACATTTTTAGAGTCATTTAAGTGGAAGGTGGTTGCAACAGATGTGTTGAAGGGGTCACTTGGCGACTATAGGAATTATGAGACTACACCTTTGGGCATTGTTTTAGAGATGTAGTACTAGTAAGAGAGGTGGTTGCAAGGCTACAATATTTGGATCAGCCATAATGGGTTGCCAGATAGCTTGGAGGAATAGTGTGTGCCACATGTGGAAATGGAGGATGTAGGTCAATGGAGCTTATATTAGGATTTGAATAGAACACTTAAGTGACCATTGAAATTTTTTTATTCCCATTCTCTTTAATCTACTAAATGTGGAATAGTGGAGTCTTCAAACCTAATGTGGTCGCTCCTTGATGGCTACAATGAGGAAAACTCAACATATAGAATCTCCACTACCATGAAAGAAAAATGGGGTCCTAAGAGGTGGCCAAATATGGAGATTTCTAACTCCCTACCTATGACAACAAGGAATGACCATGAAAAGTAGTGATTGTAATATAAAAATGAGGTTGAATAGGCCATAGATAATGACGCAAATAACCACAATAGTATCCTACAAAAAGTTGAAAAACTCTAAATAATAGGAAAAAATGGGAAAATTGTCTATAGAATTATAAAATCTACCCAAATGAGTATATGTGTAGAGGGTAGCTTGGCCCTCTACTAAAAAAAATGTTTTTTTTAATAAATTTTCATAAAATAAGCACAAAAGCCCAAAAAATTATAAAAGATAAAAAATAAAAAGTACTTAAACTAAACAAATGAAAGATATTTTTTCATTCACAAAAATTCTTGACATAATGGTGGCATTTTTTTGGCTCTATGATGCTATGTTGATAGAGCTATGTGCAGAAGTCCCCTCAATGTTGGAAGGAATGTGATGTCATGGCTCTAATACCATGTTGGAGAATGCTAAGATTAGTGAGCTTGAATTTGATAACCTTCCAAAAGTGAAACTATAAACACAATAGTATGTCTATCAATAAAAAGAAAAGAAAGAGTTTTTAAATGTAATTCTCAAGCCTTGAATATATGGGAAAAGATCAGGAGGTAGGAAGGTAGGAATGAACTATTAACTAACCCTTCAAAGAAGGAAGACTTGTGAGATCACTTGACAAGTGTAGAAGTTTCAATAGGTGTCTCAAATAATGAGGACACATGTCTTAACCATATAAAGTGAGACAAAAGAAAAAGAAACCGAAGTAAACTTTAGCATAATTCAAAGATCTGACACATCTTCATCTTTCTTCCCTCATCCTCCTTTCAAGAATTGGAATAAATCATGTATAATTTTTTTGTTCTCTATTCCTAAGGAAACAAATATTGTTCAAAAATATTGGATCATATTTAGCATTTAGTTTCAAGCATAGATCATCATTTTAGGAGACTCTACCTTGAGGGGTCACATAGTCTCTCTTCTTATTACCTCTTATAGGGAAGCTTTTTCCTTGTATGGTTTTTTTTTCTTCTCATCTTCTAGAGGGTATATTTCTTGTATTTTTCACTTTTGGGGGAAGTTTTTCATTGATATTTGTTGCTTCCTTCACTTTATTAGAGACTGCATTGTACTTGGATATCTCATTAGGCTTAGTTGTCAGGACCTAGTTTCCTTGTGCCCACTTAAGCTATGCTTAAGGGGGTTATCAATTTTGAATATTCCATAGCATATTATTGCACATGGATGTGCCATTATATTTAATCCCATTAGATTTTTTTAATCACCCTTCAAGTTCTAGAAGCCACTCATGTATTTATATTTTTGTCAATATAAATGATATACCACTCTAGGTCAACTTTATCAATTCAACATAAAAAGTTAAATAACAAATAAATTTGGTTTTCTCATATATTATGTAATAAATAAAAAGAATAATTCTTAAATGAAAAAAATTAGCATCTCTTGACATTTTTAAGATAGATGCATTTAAGCTATCTATATTAATTTAATAGAAATTATATAATAAGTAGAGCTTATTGTGGGGTTGATGTTTTACAAATATTTTATGAAACATCAAGTTAATAGTAAAGCAACGAGAATTATTTACACTTTATGAAATTTACATATTATTGTGATTTTGTTTTTGCAAACAAAAATATTATGTCGTATTTTTAATAATTATAATTAAAATAATTTTTAATGTTAATAAAATAAAAAAATTATTAATTATTTTCTAAAATAAATGAGATGTAAAATTATTATTGATTGTCAAACTCTTTAATATTTAAATAAAATATAATTTTTAAAACTAGATCAAAAATCACTTAAAAAATATTTTAATGAAAACAAACATATCAATCGATTGCTTGAACTAATTAATCAAATAGCATGTATTAATCCATACCAAAATCCAAATTTACACAATTCTAAGGTTTTCAAAGTTAAAGACTATTATATATAGCCATAAATTAAATCAACCAACAATTATAAGATTTCATTTACTGAGCTTTCTGCCATACACTCTTCCCCTCCAACAATTGGACTTTATGGGAAATAACCCTACATTTAGTATTGCTCTCTATGGATTCCTTCCCCTTGTGAGATGGCTCGAATACCACATGCAAAGCGAGATTGGAGAGGAGCTTGACCCTGTCATCACAAAAACCACAATATCAGAGAACAAAATGATAGCAAAAGAGAAGGTGATCTAAAAACATTAAGATAGCATGCCTGCACTTTGGCATAACTAATTCCACATATTTTTTGTGAAGTTCTTTCGGACATCAAAATTTTCCAGTGCTGCATATGAAATGCTTTAAATGTCTTCCAAGTAGCTAAGGCGATGTAAAATTAGCGAAGGAATTAGCAGCCAATGTTCACCAAGCTGGCTTATCTAGGATTTTTTGAATATATGCCCTATTTGAATTAATAGGGTTATTTATCTTCACAAATCTTAGGGTCAATGACATCTTTTGGGGGTTTTTTATCAAGTAGGAATAAAGAATTTAGATGTCTTGAGATCTAAAATAAAAATGAGAAATCTTGCCGGATAGATGTGATGGGTAGGAGAACTAATCTGGAAATAAAATTATCTAAGATTAATGGTAGTAGAAACACAATATAGAAATCTATATTTTGCTTGAAAATTTTCTAGCTCAAACAGCCCCCAAAAGTACTGGGTATTAGACTATTTAGTCTAGTATTACTGTTGGATCTATTTGAGATCTGACCAAAGAAAAATAGTATTCTCAATAGATCAGAGGATATTATTAGACAAATATATCCGAGTAGAGCATAACAAAACCCTAAGATCTAAGAGAAAGTAAATACATAATATGGAATAAGCACACCCACGCAATGCAAATTCTTAAAATTGAGTAAAAATTATCCCAACTTAATAACAAGTGAAGTGAAAACATATGCAAAATATAATGATTGAAACATAATTAACACTATTTAAAATTACACTAAAACTAAAGCAAAAATGTGTTATATCTACCTTTCTTTATTATGATCTAAGTTCTAAAAGTGTTACAAAATAATATGAAAGATGGAATAACTACATTCTAGGAAATTTCACCGTCGTATAATTCACTGCCAACAATTGGCCATGGGAAAATTCACCACTATGACAAATTCACCAAAAATTCACCACTAGAAATTTACCACGGGAGAAAATTCATCGCACTGAAAATTTGCAATTAATTTTCTATGGTGGTGAATTGTTGGTGTGAATATATGCACCTGCATGATACACATCCTTGAGAAACTTTAAAAAATTAATCAAACATAGGAATAGGTGGTGTTTTCTCATACAAGCCTACTTATAAAATATTTGTTTCTACATAATTTTAGATTACAATCTTTGACTATTTAAGTGTAATTTTGAAAATGTTAATTATGTTTGAATCTTATATTTATGGATATTTTTGGCTTCACTTGGTTGTAAGTTTGGTTAATTTTTCCTCTTCTTAAGGATGTGTCTCTTTTGGGTGCTCTTATTTCATTTTTTAAAAATAAATAATCAAACTTACAAATAACTGATGTTTTTATGAGAAATCCTACCTATTAAATATTTGAAGGAAGAGGTAGAGGAATAAAACAAAATCCAAAATAGAGAGCATAAAACTCAAAGATGAAAGAGAGGATAAACTTCTTGTCTCTCCAAACTACTACTAAAGTAGAGCACTCATCTATCTTCATACAAAAGATTATCCCCTTTTTGAAGAGTTGTTGCTACAAGAATATGTTAACCACTCTCTTACAACATTTTTCATTACCAAATAGAACTATTAAGTCAACATATATCCCTATCAAAATAGAGCCAAAACAAAGATACTAATTATAATTAATCTCAAATACTTTTCTAGTATTGGATAAGATTTGAGGTCAAATTCAAAAATTAATTCAGAGGTAAAATTATCTTGATGCAGTGAATGGGAAGGAAGAATAATATGGATCTAGATCGGAGAAAGATATCTTGCATCTATGACCTAAAGGAATGTAGATGGTAGGAAAGGAAGTGGTCTACGAAGGAATAAATGAAGGTGGGGATGTAGTTAGGATTAATTCCAACATTCCCCCTTAATCACAATTATTTTCATCTATGGCACCCAATCAATCTCGTCGATAGATAAAAATTTCTATCCCTAATTCCTTGTTGAAAATATTTGCGCATTTATCTTGAGACCTGCAAAAATTCAAAAATATTTTTCCATTGTTGATTAGTTCTCTAATTAAATGACATCTTGTGTCAATATGTATGCTTCTCTTGTGAAAAATTGAATTCTTTGACAAAGTGATAGCTGAGTTGGTATCATAATATATCTTTGTTCCCACTTTTTTCTCTTGCCCGGGATCTTTCAAAAATATTCTCATCTAAATTAATTGACATGATGTACTTGTAGTTGCTACATACTCTACTTCAACAAATGAAAGAGTGACAATTGATTGTTTCTTTGAACCCCATGATACTACACTTGTTCCAAAATGAAAAATATAACCAGAAGTACTCTTCCTATTATCAATGCTTCTTGTACAATCACTATGCATATACCCTATGAGTTTCAACTCAATTGACCTTTAATAAAGAATGCCATAATTCCTTGTTCCACTCACATGTTTGAGGATTCTTTTCCTTTATTGACAATGAGATTCCTTTAGGGACTCCATAAACCTTGAGAGAAGACTAATTGCATACATAATATCTAGCCTTGTGGTTTTCAAATACATGAGACTACAAACAAATGTGTTATACAAATTTGTATAAATATTGGCTCCTTTATAATCCTTACTTAATTTTATTCCTATGACAATTGGTATTGGAGATGATTTACAATTTCATATTAAACCTCCTTTGAATGCCATTAGCATACTTAGATTGGGAGATGAATATACCATTATCACTTTGATTCACCTCAATGCCAAGGAAATACTTCATGATACCTAAATCAATCATTTAAAATTATCTTTTCATGTCTCCTTTGAACAAATAAATTGTTAAATCACCTATGAATATTAAACGATAAACATACAAACAAAAAATTATGATCTCACCTTTCTCATTCATCTTGGTATACAATGTAGGCTCACTTTTACACCTATTGAAGCCATTTTGTGAAAGATAAGAGTCGATTCTACTATGCCAGGACCTTGGGACTTGCTTGAGTCCATATAGTACTTTCTTGAGCTTGTAGACTTTGTCTTCTTGACCCGAAATCTTATACCTAGGTAGTTGCTTCACATAAAATTCTTCTTCAAGACAACCATTCAAAAAGCCAATTTTACATTCATTTGGTAAAATGGCCACTTTTTTTGAGCTACTAAATTGCAAGTAGTATTCTTGTGGTGTCTAGACATGCTACTAGAAAATATGTCTCATTGTAATCAACCTCATACTATTGTGAATATCCCTTATCCACTAGCCTTTCTTTTTAACTTCCCATAAATGACCATTTGCATTTGATTTGGTTTTGTAAACCAACTTCATTCCTATGACATACTTGTCTTTTGGAAGGCTTGCTAACTCCCATGTTTGATTTTTTTTCAATTGCATTAATTTTTTCATCCATTGCATTTACCCATTATTCATGTTTAATTGCATCTTCAAAATGAATTGGATCTCCTATTTGTGAATAAAATGAAAAAAGAGAAATCATACCAACATTATTCTAACCTTAAATTCCTCTTTTAAATGGATTTTATTGTCCATTTGAAGGAGTAGATGCTAGAATGTGTGTTTTTGTCCTTACATTTGATTATATTGTCAATTTTTGTCCACTTTGTTTACCATGAATGGGTGTGGAAGGAGCCACATTCGAAGGAGTACCTACTAATATAAAAACTTATTTATATTCTTATGGTAAGGTGGTTTCTATATTGATTTTTTTTCCCAAACTTCCATCCCATGCTTCATCTTCTAAAAACTCCACATCTAGATACTAATTATAATTTTTTTGGTTATTGGATTATAGATTTTTTATGCCTTGGATTCATCACTATATCCAAAAAATATACAATTTTTTCCTTTCTTGTCTAATTTTCTTCTCAACTCATTTAGCACTTGTCCATATTCCACACATCCAAATACTCTCATGTTAGTGTGTCGTAGAAAAAAGTAACCTTTGCTTGACATGGGATTAATTCATGATAAATTGGACATAATGATGCCTTAATCTAGTGTTCTGAGGCATTTTATGCATCCACACTAGGTCTTGGACCCTTGCAAATTGAACAAAATATTTTTAATGAAATCTTGTGAAGGTGTTGTGAAGTGTTATAAGACATTTCTACATTCTTCTAGAATCCATTTATTGTAATTCACCTTGAAATCACCTTTTCATCAATAATCAAGTCCTACTTTGAAGTGTTGTAAAGTCTTGTAACAAGATTTCATGCTTTTCTAGGCACATGTTCACTATTTATCCCTTTCTCATGCTTTATTTAACCCCTTTATTCCCTCATATGCTTTAATTTAGTATATTTTTGAATCTTAACCCGACAAACAACATTAAATACAAATTAATTCCTGACACCTATTTTTAGGTCCTAGGTGGGACCCATTTGCCATGGGTGATGAATGTGTCCCCCCTTGGCTCCAAATTCAAAAAATTTAAATTTTCCTTTCAGGTTTTTATTCAAAAACACTTGATGTCAACCTGTGATGAGGTATGAATGGTTAACTAAGGCACACGTGTTTATAAACATGTGATTTTTACCTCATTCTCCATCTCTCATAATCTCCTCATCTCTTAATCATTTATTCATCTAATATTTTATCTCAAGTGAAGCAAGTTAGGGCTTCCACATTGCAAGACATCAATTTAGCTTCCTAAGACATCCAAGGGTAGATTGTACATGTTTTGTTGGAAAATTTCAAGATCTATCATCATGGAAAGGTAATCTATTCCATTATTGCATGTTTCATTCTATTCCTTCATTATTTTTGTTTAATTACCTAAATGGGGTTTGATCAATGAAAATACCCCAATAGGCAAACAATCTTAAGCTATTTTGCAAGAATTTTCTAAGACCTGAAGTTGGGTTTCCATCATAAATTGTTGTCCAAGTGTCAAAGTGCAAGACAAAACCTTGAAGTTGCAAAAATTTGAAAGTGGAATGATTTTCCATGCATGGTGAATGAGTCCCTCCTGAGGTTTAGATATGAGTTAAATACAAATCTAGATCCTCGACTGTCATAAAAAAAAAATTGTGTAGAAAAGTCTTGATCCAGGACTGATTCACCCAAGGTGGCGAATGATTCCTAGTCAGCCTAAAGTCAAGTTTCATCAAATTTTCAGATTATTTTCCAGTCATCTCTAGTTTACCAAGTGCACCACTCTAAGAAACAACATATTGTTTAGTTTAATTTGCATTTTGTTCATTCTTTAAAGCATTTTTTCAAACAACAGTATGTTTTCAAAGATAACATAGATTTTAACTTTGGATTCATAATCTATTTTTTAGATCATTAAATTGCATTTAGATCATCTCATTTATTCTTAATAACATCACACATAGCATAATTTGAACGAACTAGTTAGTATTTTGGCCCTACCTCTCTCCTTTTAGGTGAAAAACCCTAAAAGAGCTAGAGAAGTCCTAGAGAGCCAAAAATCAATGGTTTAGTGAGTAACATTATGTTTTCTTCCAATCCATCATGCTTCTTCTAGAATCATGTTCTTCAAACTCTTGCTTGGACATGTATTCATAATATATTTTGCATAAGCTACAACTTCAACCCAATATTCATTTGAAAAACATGTTTTTCTTTGAACATGCTTCTTGTCATTTCCATGATTGTTCTACTTTTTTTCATCTACCCAGTTTTTTTGAGGTGTGTATCTAGTTTTGAATTGCTTGTGAATTCTGTGATCTTTGCAAAAATTTAGAAATTCATTTGAAATGTATTCACCACCTATAAATATTCTCAATGCTTTGATTTAATGTCCACTTTTGTTTTCTACAAGAGCCTTGAATTGATGGAAGAAATCAAACACTTCATTATTTTTCTTTATAAAGTAAACCCATATTTTCCTTGAAAAATATTCAATAAAAATTGAAAAAGTAGAAACTTCCACCAATTGAGGGTCTTTGCATAGGTCCAAAAAAATATGAATGCATAATCTCCAAAGGTGCTTTTGTTCTAATTGATTTGCCAACTGGAAATATTTCTCTATTTTTTTTTCCCAAGCTACATCCTTCACAAACTCTTTGCGGTTTCTTTATTAATCGAAAAACCTTTACTAGACTCTTT
>VDFB02209784.1:0-17122 GCA_007258455.2 Sequoia sempervirens
TAAGTGTTGGGATTTTTGTGTTAAAGTTCCTTAGTGTTTTGGGTTATTAGAGATTCCATTCCCTTTTCATCCCCAAAAACCTAGTCCTTAACTTCCTCATTTTCTCAAATTTTTAGAGTTTCCCTTCCTCAAGTACCATTTTCATGTCCCCCTCCAATCTCCATAAACCTGACTCCTTCACTTTACATTCAACATTAAAGTTTCAAGCTTACCTTTATTTGGGTACTAGTAAGCCTTGACCCTGATCCTCGATCCCTCTAATTCCCTAATCCCTAATTCCTTCCCTTCCCTATCCCCCAAACCTTTCACCACTTCCCTTGTTCCAGAGTTCTTGTGAAACCCAAAACCCTGACACTCTCCATCTTATTCCCATAGAGCTCAAAACTCTTGTGTAACCTAAGACTTTGACACCACTTCCTTAGTGCCAAGTCATCCCTAATCCACACTTTCTATGCTTTATGTATCCCTATTCCAATTTTGGTTCCACCCATGAAGCCTGATTCCTAGTTCCCTCAAGACCCAATCCTTACTTTGTTATAGTTCTCAATCCTCATTTCCTCTTTAGTCTCAATCTTGACTCCTTCTCTAAACTTAATTATTATAGTTTCCTCTTTCATGTTCCCCTTATTGCAATTACAACTATACTAACAACCCCTAGAATAACCCTCCTTCATCCATTGTCTCTCCCAAAGACCTAGTCTCCAAACATTCCCCTCCTCTCCTCCCTAGTCCCAAGTTCCTCTCAAGACTTGACCCTCGGATTTCCCTCTTCCCAACTACTTGGTGCTGATTCGCTTCCTCCTTTGAGTCCCCAACCAATTCCCTCCCCCAATCTTAATCTCCTCCTAGCCCTTGATGCCCAATTCTCACAATGTAGTCCCAAAGGGACAAGGCCAAATGCAGCTTCATCACTACCCTCAAGGTGATCACTGTGGAAAAAGTGGACTTCTTGCCGTATGGAAGCAAAGGTGGCACCCAAGCCGACACCATTAACTATTATTGCTAATAGCATGTTACATCTATATAATTGTGGTCGTTAGATTAGCTCAGTTGACACTTTAGGAAGGGAATAGGAAGGTCCCTTACATTCCATGATTGAACGTTGCGTGCGACAGTTAGGGAGGTTGGGAAGAGTGTCCTAATCAATTCAAGTGCGTTGAACAGCTTTCTTGATGTGAAAGTTGAGCATCTGAACTCTCTTTGAAATCAATCCAAGTCAGAAAGTAAGCTAAAGATGCTCGACTAAGCAATTCTTGCCGACTTTTGATGTGATTAAGTCATTTTAGCAAGTAATCTCAGAGAATTATACGTTCCCGGACCTGACAGAACTCAACCATGTGAAGTCAAAGTGGCCCAAAAAGCTTGATCCAGCTGTCCAGAGATTGGGAGCGGGGATCTTGTTGTCGAGAAGTGTTGTACACAGTCATTGTGACGTTGACGAGCAAAACACATTAAAAAATCATCAATGAAGTGGCCCCCCCGTTTCCTTGGTCTACCTTAGTGTTAACCAGGTGTCTGCAACATTATACCCACTTGTCTTGATCATAGTTTGTCAGTAGGCAAGATGGCTAAAACTCATTGTTTCAACCAGTTAAAGATGAACCTGATTATTAATAAAGAAGGGCCTTTAATCCAACACCATGTGTTTCTACACTGATATAGATTCAATGTTTTTTAAATCTAGACTCCTTTTTCTATGAATGCAAGCAATTGAATGACTGTAAAGAATAAAGCAAAAGTAAAAATGGCAAACTAGACAACTTTTTCTCTGTGCACATGGTGTACACTCTAAGGACGCTACAGTTTGTTGGATGCAAAATTGTCACTTAAAAGGATGGGCCTCACTTTCTACATGCTATCCTGAATTCTTTTTTTTCTCCCAAGAACTGATTTCTCAGCATAATATCATGTCCAAGATTGTGGAAACATTTTTTAATCCTACCATGTGTTTTTCTGTAATCTTTTCACAAAAGGTGGGCTCTTTAACATAATGGCGAATCTGAGCTAAAATATATGCCTAGATACATGTAATGCTTTCTCCTTTTCATGGCGAATCTGAGCTAAAATATATGCCAAGATACATAATGCTTTCTCCTTTTCATGGCTAATATGATTATTTATTGATGCATAAATCATATTATTGATGCATATTGTTTATGCATGCTATTTTTAGTCTAAGTTAAAAAGAAAATAACCTCTGGATAATGACTTGCAGATCTTGTATACATTGATTATAGTAGAAGTGGACATACACTTAATAGGCAATGGCCATTTAGTTTCAGGAGGGAGAGGAGGGCTTAGTCCAATGTTATTATAGTGATAGAGAAGTTTCAACTTGCACCATGTGCATTTTTGTATGATAGTGCTTGTTTTGTCTTTTGTCACTGGATCATATGGGTAGTATGCTAATGATTGTTTTGTCTTGTTTTCACTAGATCACATGGGTAGTACTTACATATTGTTTGGTTTTATTCTATTAAGTTTGGGTAAATTCATGGACCATCAGCTAATGTAAATGAAAAATCTATGGGCGGGCCTTTATGTCAATTCTTATTCCAAAATGAGGTGTCTTCAAAATTATGGATTTTTTATTGGAAATGTTTTATCATTTTATATATTAATAAATAACATAAATAAATTTGTGTGTGTGTGTGCACACATGCACATGTGTATGTGTGTGTTGTGAGTTTTAATTTTAAAGTATTTATTAATGTGTAAAAAAATATTTTGTATGAAGGTTGAAAAATAATATTATCCACTTTCAAATCTTGACATCACATATCTTCAAAATTAATTTCATTCCTTAAATATTATATTGTCTTGTCTTAAATCTAGTACATAAGTGCAAATCGGATTTGGTTCAATTATGTATCTTTAGGTCCAAAATTCAAAGATCTAAACTCAATATTTTTAATTCCATGTCATTATCACCTATTATGTACTAACTAAAGTGTGAATCATCCAAAATATATGTTTGGGTGGTGTATTTGAAGAATAACCCTAATTAAAATGGATCATCTAGGATAGAGAGAATGGTCTTTTGATTAATGGATTCTCTTACAAATGGATAAATAAATTGCATGAATATCATCATCTTATGATCTTATTATATACTTGCTTGTTGTTTTCAATCTCAGTTGACCACCTTGGATTGATCCATCCAAGATTCTAATTGAGGAGAACTTCATCCTCATAATTTAACAGATTTCTCAAAGGTGTTTGTAAACACCACTTATTGTTACAATAATTTAGATACCAAAATTTGAGGCAAACAAATTTTAGTCTATAGAGATGTGCCAAATTAGGTTTGAGAGTTACAAGGTTACATTCATAAATCAAATTCGATTTTGCATCCACATAAATCAATTTTGCACTTATGAAAGTGAATTGGGAAGGTAAATAGTCCAAGTTACAAGTTAGTGAGAGAGTGTAAAAATTCTAGAAAATTGAAAAATGAAATTTCATTTAGACAAAGATTTTTACATCAAAATAGCCATACATTTATTTTATTTATTTAAGCATTTATTATAACACTAAATTCAGTTATCAATACCAACTCATTTACATAGGTCAATTACATCTTTAATTCCTTATTTATTTAATTAATTTAGATACTTTAATGTCAAGTGATGGTTTTCCCTTTACAATAGTGTATACACACACATATGTATATAGGGTAAGTGCACAAAGTTGAGTCCACAAAACGTGGAAGTTTTTGCCTTAACCAAAAAATTGAAATCAGCTTTGAGAAAATGGGATCCTAATTTTAATAAACAGGATCCCGATTTTTAAAAATTGAGATTCCATTCAGCTTCGGGATCCCGAGCTTGACACAGAGCGGGATCCCGCTTTTTAAAAATCAAGATCTCATTTCCCATAGGATCCCGAACCAATGGAAAAGGCACGAGATCCCGATTTCCACAAAACCTGATCCCGATTACTACGAAATGGGATCCCAATTTCTACAAATCGGGATCCCATTTTATATTGCTATTTATTTTTTTAAAAATAAATAGAGTTCACTGCACAGCGGACGGGACCCCGAGTACTGGTGACAATGACCCCCACAATCAACTACAAGTACCCGCCTACATCCCATTTTTTTGCATTTTTCTATTTTTAATTGAAATTGTGAAGAAAATAAGTGAATTTAGCATTTTTTTTAATTTATTTCATGTTTTGAGCAGTTTTTTAACTGTTATAGTAGAAATGAATAATTGTAAAAATAGACGAAAAAATACATTGAAACCTGAAGGTTTTTTAATAAAAATAAAAAAATGAACCTTGAATTGTGTTTTACAAACAAAATTTAACTTTTGAAACCTAAATTGCTCAATTAAACTAAAAAATTGAATTGAAACCCTAATTGAAAAAACAAAAAAAAATTGCATATCAAAACCCTAGAAATTGAAATGAAATAAAAATTGCATTTAGAAAACCTAATCAAGCTTTTTGAAACCCTGAATTCAAATCAAATGAAAAAAAAATGAATTTGAAAACCCTAGTTTGAATTGAAATGAAAAAATTGCATTAAAAACCCTAATTGCTTAAAAATTGAAACCCTAAATTGAATTGGAACAATTTTTTTTGTTAAAACCCTAAATTGAAATCAAACAAATCATTTTGATTTTGAAAACTAGGTAATTCGAGCTCAAAAATTAATTTGCATTGCATTAAATGTTTAAAATTTTATTTGCTTTGTATGGAAAAATGATATATATTAAACTTTAGTTTCAATGTTAAATTATAATTAGATTAGAAAACAATATGTTAAAGAATAGTTAAAATTCATAAAGTTTATCTTGATGTTTGTTTGCAAATTTAGTTAGCAAATTCGTAAATCTAAGCGCGTACAATCAATTCCAATTGGCACTAACTTGCAAGTCTAAATTATGCCAAGGGCCACCCAAACTTCACCCTAAGTTTGCTAAACCCTAGACCCTAAACTATAAAATCTAAACCCTCAACACTAAAGCATTTGAATTTTGTCTTAGGACCTTAAAATGAAATTTGGTTGCCTTAAAAAACCCTCTATTGTCACCATTTAGTAGAGCTTTTTGTAATGTTTTCACTTATTTGAACACATAATATAAAACCTTTTGGTTTCTACAAGTTTATGAAGAGTGGATGATCACTCTCTATGACAATTAGACATGATCATTAGGGTTCTAAATCATTGGAAGAAAACTATTAGATAGGAGAGTGAGTGAGAGTGCTATGGGTAAAGTTTCTTTCATTGGACATACCTAAAATTATGTAGGTTCAATGTCAAGAATGGGTCTATTTGGTAGATTTATGAAAACTATTATGAATATCTAGAATGCCATAGAAGCTATAATTATAGCAATTCCAATTGGAAACACTTGGGTACATATATCATATGAAATTTAAATCTAGTAAGGTGTCTATTATATAGGAGAGTTGATAATACATGGAAAGAGGTTTGTATGGGAATATATGTATTAAGAAACACATACCACATGAACTCTATAGGATTTTTAAGATGTGATCCTAGATAATAATCCACCCATCCTCAATCATAATGGATTCTTTAGCAATTAAGAGAGATTCAACAGCCATAAAATTACCTATATTTGAATACTATATAGATTTATGTGGAAGGATAGAAATGCATCAATAAGGAGACCAAGATGGAACCATTTAACACCTAGAAGGTACACCTATTACATTGGAAAGGGAGGAGGTACATGATGATAGGTTGGAGGAACTACATGCTATTATTACAATTTAGCGATAGGAGGATGATTCATATAAAAGAAATATAATTAAATATTTATATTATATTTAATAAATATTAATATAATATAATATATTAAATAATATAAATATTTAATATCATAAAATATAATATAAGATTACAATTAAGGATAGGTAATGTTACAATTTACTTGGGGTTTTAATGAGGATTAGGCTTAAGATTCAATTAGGTTTGTAGTAAATAGTTAGGGTTACAATTAGGAATATATAATAAATATTAATATAGTTATAATACAAATATAAATTAATTTAAATATAATATAATATAGGAATACATTTAAGATTAGGTAAAGGTTATAATTTAATTAAGTTTCAATTAGGTTTGCAATTCAATTAGGATATGGTTAGGGGTGGGGATCATTTAGCATTCTATTATGTTAGAGTATGGGTTACATTTAAGATTATTGTTATTTTTGTGATATGTATAGATTGATTCATTTTTAACATGATACTTTTTTTATTAGAGGGTAAACACTTTTGACCTAGAGTTAGATGGAACCAATGAGGATATAGTATGACTAAATTTGGACCTCACTAGACATCTAGATCCCCTTAAGCCATCCTATCACCCTAAATCGTAAATTGATTTCTTAAGGGGATCAAAGAAGTTCTTAAAATTTGGTGAAGTTGCCCAAGGCAACCAAATTTAACAATAATAAGATCGCAAGATTATAATATGAATGAGATTTCATGATCTAGGTTGGTCAGTTGAAAACAAGAGTAGATCTCAATCAACTATTCAACAAGAAAATGTTCATCACTAACTTGCAAGTTCATTAAATATTCCAAGGGGCACCAAAACTTTACCCTAAGTTTTGTAAACCCTAAACCCGAACTCTAAAATCTAAACCCTAAACACTAAACCATTCATTTTGTCCTACCCAGCACCTTAAAGTGAAATTTGGTTGTCTTAGGAAAATCCACCATATTTCATTCCCTTATGCCATGTAATTTTGTCCTAGGATCTTACTACATGTACATCCCCTCAAGTTATCCTATTACCCTAAACCCTGAACTCTAAAGTCTAAACCCTAAACCCTAAAGCCATCATTTTTTCTTTAAAGGCTCTTAATGAAATTTGGTTGCCTTGGGAAACTTCACCAAATTTTATTCACTTGAGCCATGTCATTTTCTCCTAGGACCTCACTAGACGTAAATCCCCTTAAGCCATCCTATCACCCTAAATCGTAATTCAATTTCTTAAGGGGATTAAAGAATTTCTTAAAATTTGGTGATCAAAGTTGCCCAAGGCAACCAAATTTAACAATAATAAGATCCTGCAAGATTATAAAATGAATGAGATATCATGATCTAGGTTGGTCAGTTGAAACAAGAGTAGATCTCAATCAACTATTCCACAAGAAAATGTTCTTCACTAACTTGCAAGCTCATTAAATATTCCAAATTCTAAACCCTAAACCATGAACTCTAAATTCTAAACCCTAAACACTAAACCATTCATTTTGTCCTACCTAGGATCTTAAAGTGGAATTTGGTTGTCTTAGGAAAATCCACCAAATTTCATTCCCTTATGCCATATAACTTTGTCCTAGGATCTTACTACATATATCCCCTTAAGTTATCCTATTACCCTAAACCCTAAAGTCTAAAGTCTAAACCCTAAACCCTAAAGCCATCACTTTTTCTTAGGCTCTTAATGAAATTTGGTTGCCTTAGGCAACTCCACCAAATTTCATTCCCTTATGCCATGTAATGTTTTCCTAGGATCTTACTACATGTAGATCCCCTTAAGCTATCCTATTACCCTAAACCCAAAACTCTAAAGTATAAGCAACTTCACCAAATTTTATTCACTTGAGCCATGTCATTTTCTCCTAGGACCTCACTAGACGTAGATCCCCTTAAGCCATCCTGTCACCCTAAATCGTAATTCAATTTCTTAAGGGGTTCCAATATGAAATTTCTTAAGGTGATCAAAGACGTTCTTAAAATTTGGTGATCAAAGTTGCCTAAGGCCCAACCAAATTTAACAATAATAAGATCCTACAAGATTATACAATATCAATAGTTAATTATATATTCATTCAAGTAACATGTGCCTTAGACATATAGATGAGGCTTACATATAATTTTATCATTTGTATTCAATTATTTAAGGCCATTTATATTGAATGGTTTAAAGGTATTTCCTAAACATGTATCTTACATCTTGAAATTACAAATCTAATGCAGGTTCACTCATATCTTAAAGATCACTTGGATCCATTCAATAATATTCGCAATCCACCTCCATGCCATCCATCTCCAACACCTTCACCTCCACCTCGTAACCCCCCACCTCCACCACCTGAAATCAATGAACATGCTCGTTTGCAAGCACAAATCAATGCTTCTGCTAGAAACATCCAAGATCAAATCAACATTATTCAAAATGAAGAATGTGTCGCACCTCCTGTGAGGATGTTTGCATCTAGGATGCAAACCCTTGTTGATGCTATCAGGGCTACGGATGGGATCGTAGATGAACATCGACAATGGCTATAGGAGAGGAGAACTCCCGATTTTGAAAAGGAAAACACAAAGAAATGAAGATCTATGCAGTAGAGATCCACAATAGTTTATAAATTAAAACAATGATCTTAAATAGTTATGAATTTATAAATTTGGTGAACGATGGATATTTTGTGTGATGAATTTGTAAATTTGGTTCCAAATGGATATTTTTACTGACATGAATTTATGATTTTGGTTCTAGATGGATATTTTTAGTGACATGGATTTATGAATTTGGTGGAATTTATGAACTTATAATGAATAATATATAATAGTATATATTTTATGACTATCTACTAGATCATGATTTCTCCTGCTGAAAAATTGTAATATATATGTGTGTGTGTGTGTTAGACATAAAATGAGCTTTTGTGAATGTTTCAAGTTTATTGTTTAGTATGTATGTGCATGTATTAAAAATTTTCATATATAGTTCTTAAATTTTGAAATTTGTATGTATGTACATAGTTTAGTTTAATGATTTGTACGCATGCAAATTATGCATCATATTTTTTATTTTAAATGTACATGTACATACATTTAATTTTGAATTTTGTATGGACATGCTCTTGAGTTGAACAATCAATGTATATATATGTGCATTTCAATTAAATATATGATCTTAATATATGTATGTACATGGACTATTTTGTATGATTTAATGCAGGTGCACATTTATATCGAGCATATCATGGATGATTTTAGCATCGATGATATCATCAATCCACCACCTCAGCCATAGCCACATCCACCTCCCCCCCCTCCACCTCCACCTCCACCTCCACTTCCCCCTCCCCCTCTCCCTCCACCTCCCCCTCCACCTAATATGCCACATCCAACACCTATCGCATCTGACGAGGCTCGCTTGAGAGAACAAATAAATGATCAAGTTGCATCCTTACAAAACCAAATCAATGCTATGTAGAGTCAAGCATTGATTCCTCCACATGTGAGACATTTTGCATATGCGATGCAAAACATTATTGATGCCATCAGGATGATCGATTCTGATCTTGATAGGCATCGAAGAGACAAAGAACAAATGAGACAATTTTATTCTGCTGGTCTCTCTTACAAACAAATATTAGACCTTAAAATAACGAAAGCCCATCTAGCCCCCTACTTTCTTGACCCTGTTACTCGACAACCCATTCCACCCAACAAATCTAGAATATCCATGAGGTGGTGCATACATCCACAGATGAGTGCACATTTTTGGGATCGATGGTATATGGTTTTTGATAGTCCCCCACATACTAATTGGGAGTGCCCATTGTAATTTTTGAGAAAACTATATCTAGAGTTTGTTTTGGGGAAAAAGCCCAATTATTTTTATTTTAGATCATTTCAGGGTGTTGGTGGTGGCATGCCACAATAGAGATTAGGGGCAAGGGTTGATCCCCGACACCCCGTGCATGCACAACCCCTTGTTTTTGCTCCTGGTCCTCCCATTCCTGCACCTATACATCATCAAGCTCTGGTCTCAACATTAGGTTCCCTTAGTACACTCGCAGGAGACCTTGATTAGCATGCTTCTACGATAGCGAGTGGGGAGCATAGAGATGATGATGATGATGGAGGAGTTTTTTATGGAGCTGGTCCGAGTACTGCTCCAGGAGTGTCGAGGCCCTCCCCCATATATGTACTAGTTGTAATCAAGTATGCTATGGACCTAATCAGGGCACACCTAGTTCGGGTGGACGGGGAGATTCTGGTGGTTCATTTGATCGCATCAGTTCATTTGTAGAGTTCCTCATAGCAGACCATCACCCTGAGGACACTATGACACAGGTATAAATATACATCTAGATGTACGTTCATTTTATAAGAATTTTGATGGTTGTATATATCAAAGAAAATTTTTCAATACATTTTAACAATCAAATTGTTTGGTGTACAGATGACACTAACGATGCAAGGGAAATGATTTGTTCCATGAGTACATACATCGACACCGGTCGTACTAGGCAACCCTTATGGGGTATTTTGATTTCAATTTTTAAAATTATATATGAAATCATAAATTATTTAGCTTGATTTTTAAATTTATAATTGAATCACATATATGTTTGAAATATTTATGTTGGTTTAGGTGAGTCAATCGGCATCCACGTCGATTCCTCCTAAGGGATTTTCAAGCACTCCACTATCGGGCATCATAGATCAGGGGCAGGTACATTCATATTGTAAATTTGTTTAAAGTTTACATTAGTATAGTTACAATTTTATGAGTTTTGAATTCACTAGATATATGAAACGCATGCATGTACACTTGTAAATATTATAAAAGCGTTAAATGTCTATGTACATGTATGTCTAGGTTGATACCACAATAAGAATGGGCATTGGGAAAACATTTGATGTTGCAGTTACTCGTGAGGCCACTGATTTCCAGGTTGTTTACAAAACTTTCTACACAAAATGTGCAAACTTGAATATATATATATACCTAATTCAATTGTACATGCTTTAATTTTGATCTTAAGAGTAGGACTTTGTTAGTGCAACTTTTAGCCCTGACCCAGACATAGTTACACCACCAGGAGGACATGTAGAGCAGGTTCTAGATCAAATTGTAATTTTATTTTTTTTATTATATTTAAAGTCAATTATTATATTTAAAGTCAACTATAAATTTTAAATTGAATATATACATAATATGAGATTTTTACATATTCTTTTTCTTTTATAGCATGAGACACATCTTGTAATTAAGCATGTACAAACAAGTCCTGGAGAAGATCCTAGTGCACAACCTCAGAATACAGTACAATTAAAATATGATAAATTATAAATTAAATTGAATTAAAAAAAATTAATTGTAGAGTTGTACATCTAATTTCAAATTTCTTTGTCTTGTTTATGTAGATTGATTTAGAGAATTTAGAGGTTGCTTCAAGTGCACCAGAGCATCCAGACATAGATATGATGGTAATTTAATTTTATGATGGATTATAATTTAAATTTTCATTAAATCATTTTTTATTGTCTTACATCTGATTTCATCAAGTTCTCTTATACAGAGTGTTTCAGGTCATCCACATAGTTCACATGGTGTGAAGAGGTCTCTTGATTATAGAGACAGTACATGACCTAGAAACATGTGATTTTATGTGTTATATTTGTTTATTTCATGGACTATATTTCTTGTTTCTCATGTACTCTGTTGGACTTTACTTCATGTGCTTAATATATTGGTTTCATGCACTTAATATGTTACATAAATTATGGACTTTATTAATGTTTGAAATTTTAATTTACACATGTACATTTATGCATTTTATGTTCATAGTCAAGACATTAATGTGAAATTTAGTGATCTCATACATGGATTAATAGACATTTTAATATTTATACTTTGCAAATTTAGTGATTTCATGCATGATATACATGATATGTACATTCAATAAATAGCGATGATTACTCAATGAACTTATTAAATTCACGTCAATCAATAATCAATCAATAAATCATAATTTATAAACAAAAGCAATCTATTTATATACCAGAAAGGATAAAATTTTAAGAAATAAACAATACCATAGAAGATTAGAGAATAAAACCATTAATAAATACTATAAATAATAACATCTAACACTAATTTATAATTTGTCAAAACAAATAATGACATCTTAAGGGGGTGTCTAAAGAGGTCATAATAGAACGTCTTAAGGGGATGTCTTAAGGGGTTATAATACGTCTTAAGGGGATGACTTAAGCGGTCTTAAGGGGATGTCTAAAGGGGTCATAATAGAACATGTTAATTAAGGGGATGTCTTAAGGGGATGTCTAAAGGGGTCATAATAGAACGTGTTAATTAAGGGGATGTCTCAAGGGGTCTTAAGGGGATGTCTAAAGGGGTCATAATAGAACATCTTAAGGGGATGTCTAAAAGGGTCATAATAGAATTTCTTAAGGGGATTTCTTAAGGGGTCATAATACGCCTAAAGGGGATGTCTTAAGGGGTCTTAAGGGGGTGTCTTAAGGGGTCTTAAGGGGGTATCTTAAGGGGATGTATTAAGGGGTCATAATACATCTTAAGGATATAATTGATTTAACAATAATGTATGTATGATATTTAGTGATTATACATGTAGACATAAGGTTTCAAAGTAGGAAAACATGCACATTTAAGAAACAAAATATATAGAATATTGATTTGATACATAGAAGTACATAGAGTATGTTTAATTTTGTAAGTATGTATGTACATATATGCCATCTCAAAACAATGTTTACAAAATTTGGATATGCCATCTCAAGAACATCTCAAACTCGTGGCTAGAATGTAGTAGGTCTTCACACCACCTAATATCAAAAAGGTGCAAACAATATCAATGAAATCATCAAAAACATATACATATTTTAATTTATATAAAACTATCTATATGTCAGAACTGAGGGTACTTTCATTTAAAAGTATTCCACACACACATTTTGTAGGTTGAATCAAGCATCCCTCTCCTTTTGTTTTGAAGTATGGAATCCCGATGCAATGATGGCTTTTAGGATACAAAATGACAATAAATCAATTTTAACTTTATTAATGTCAAGAAACAATATCAATATGTAATCAAAACATGTATTTAAATATAATTTAACTAATAATTACTATTTTTCAAGTATTCCATGTATTAGGTTGAATGCTGCATGGACTAGATCCTTTTATTGATTATGCCTTGGAAGGATGTATAAAAGGACAATTTAAATCAATTTCAACTAATAACACACTTGACCAATGTCGAAACATGTATTTAATGTATTTAAAAGGACAAAATAAAACTAAAACTATATTTACCTATATTTACTTATTCCATTGTACCATCTACATCCTCTTTTTTTTGTAATGCATCTATGATTGCCTCATGCTCTTCCATAGAAATTGACCATAGCAATTTTTTTGAAGGTCTTCCACGATACCGCTCTAGTTTTATATTTGATGCCACCACCAAATGTGAATAATGCATAATCTTTTTATGTGTTTCATAGTCTTTGAATGCAAGTAGACCATTCTTTCTTCTCAAGTATTTTCATAGCCAAGTGCCAACAACCCCCACCGATCCTATTGGAAAACATGTTTAAAAAACATCATCAAATAACTTCTCAAAATTTTTTGAAGGGGATCAAAGACTTGTTCTAAAAAATTGCTTTAGGGGATCTAAAACTTGTTATCAAAATTTTCTTAAGGAGGTGTCTTAAGGGGATCACCGTACCTATTGGATAATGAAAGCCATCATCATCTTCTCAAGGCATTATCAACTTATGCTTAGTTTCCACACAACGAGCCAACCAATATTTTGTTTTCTCTTCATTCCCCTCAGGTACAATAACAACATACACATGTCCTGCCAACAAAATTCGATTTAATAACTTGTGCATATCCATATAAATAATTTAGTATTACAAAATAACTTATTAAAGTGAAATAAAATGAAATAAATTGAATTAAAATTACCTTCTTGTACAAGGTCTGAAACACGGTCATAATTTTCAGATGCAAACAATTGATCATTTTCTTCAATAGTTCTTTCATATTGATTATGTGCTTCTACAAGTGTCAACGATCTTTGCTCCCACAGTTCAACCCATTCTGTATTTTCATAGAAGCTTTTAATCTCACGAGATGCAAAACTGGAAAAAACATGCAAGCTCCCTTGTCCAAATAGTCCATGTGCTTGTTGTCCGCACTCCTAAATGAATGCCATTTAGTAGATCCACTAATTGTCTCTACAATCAACTCTAGATACAATGTTATATTCTTCCACCAACCAAAAGAATGCGATGAACATAGAGTAATCCTTTCGAATCGGTGTAGATAATCTTCTATTACACCAATCCACAATCTCACGTGCATCTTTAAATTTTACTGAATCCTTGAATTTTAATTGTTCTCTAGCAAGAATTATTTTGACACACACACCAACTCCATCATGTTCTCCTTTACCATGCCCAGCTTAAAAAAAACTCCATATATCTTGGACATTAAGTTCCTTGTGAACCCTACTTAACCAATAGAACATTATAGCATTTTTGAACTGCCCTGTACAATTATCTGACCATATGAGGTGTTCTTTCATATGGATTCCTCTTTCTCTTAAATTTCTATAAAATATACTAAAACAATATTGAACGACTCATTAGGTGTAAGCTGATTGTCACTCAAATAAGTAATACTCCCTGGCTTTTTTCTATCATCCTTATGCTATCATTTGCATGTCTATAAACAATATGGACAAACACTTAGCTACTTGCCTTGAGATTATAATATTGAGATTGAATTTCCTCTTAGAGGTGAGTATAATTCTCCATAAAATCAACCAACTGAAGTATAGTACCAATTGGAAGTGTGTTTCTACATGCGCGAAATTGGCCATCAAGCCATCAAGCATGTTCAGAGTGCATGACATATTTTGATACAATTTTATTCTTAAATTCACTCATAAATGCATGCACACAAACTTTTTCTATAACTAAATCACAACGCTTTCCTATTTTTCCATCTTTTAAGGAATAGTGAACATTCCTAAATCTTTTGACATCTACTAATTGTTGTCCTAAATCATGATCAACACTTTCATGCAAACAAATTCTTAAAAATGAAATATTTCCACAGTTAATGCATTGTCCAGAAATAAAAGAACTTAAATAAAATAATTTATCATTAGATTTTTCACAAAACAAATCTGAAATAAACTCTCTTATTGCTTCAGGTGGCACATCAATACCACAATCCTGTATAATCATGTTAGTATGCAAGGTACAACGTGTATATCAAAAAACATCATGAAAATAACGAAATTGAACATGTATTTTACAATAACAAGATATTCGTTGCTTATTAATTTTTATATACTAGGGTTTACATTTTTCAAAAGATCTTTGACTTATTTTAATATTACCAAGTAACACTGAATCGCTACAAAATTTTCTATAAAATTCAATTTGTGTTGTATCTAATAGGTGCTTTGGGTGAGGATCACAAACTTTGGACCCCATCCTTAATTTTAAAACATCTCTAGCATTAGATGAAACCCTAGTATTATCATGCCAATATTTACACAGTCAGATTTAATTTCAACATTCAATTTTATATCCCGGACCTAGATAGTCATCACCTAAAACTCCAACATTGATTGATAGGATCATTTTCTATACTTTCTCTTCTTTTTCCACTCTTAGTAATGTTTTGGGACCATTTTTTAAAACTTCACTATGTACTTACCATTCTTTATTGATGTTGCTATTAACTACTTGATAGTTATGGCTCTTCTTACTCGTTTTATCTTTAGATTGACTATTTTTTCCCAATAGATTGAATGGCACTAGCAATAGTAGACATAACATGTTTTAATGATTGATCTTTTCTTTTTGGTTTAACATAAAAGCCTAACCTTTTCATTACTTTCCTTATTTTTTGCATTCTCATCAATTGCATCATTAGTTGACATTGAAATGCAATTTTTTTACGATAATAGAATTTGGTGTATATTTTATTCGCATGTGTTCTTATTTTCCTCCAAGAAATTTGACCAGGAAGATTATTGAAAACACCACTTCCAATTTTTAAAAAGTATTTTCATTAAATTCAACATCACATTCTAGATTTTCATCTTCATTTTCATTTACATTTTCATCTTCATTTTCATCAACAAAACGATTTTCATTTTCATCTTCATTTTCATCAACAAAATGGTTTTCATTTTCATTTTCATCAAAAATACAGGTTTTGTTTTCATTTTCAATAAAATGATCATTTTGATTTTCATTTGCAACAAAAGATTTTTATTTTTTGTTTTCAACAAGAGGGTCCTATAAAAAGTTTCATCTTTGAATATAGTCAATGTCAACATCATTAAGTTCAGCATCTTGTAAAAACTTCTACGCCTGAAATTTACCATTTCACTAACATGTGGTTGAAGGCGATACCTAGATTTGTGCATATTAGAACATTCTCCATAGCATTCAAAGAGGGATTTGAAGACATAGTAGGACTTGTTTGTATAATCATATTCTTCTCCAAATTGACTCCTTGCAAATTAGCTTCATCTACAACCATGGTATCCTCAATGTTTTCATCTTCAATAGTTGTTGAATTGGTTGCTCCACCATCATTCATTGATTTCATTCTCATTCTTCTTTCTCTTTGTCTTTATCTCTCTTTTTCTCTATTTGCTTCAACTTCTTGAGGAGTCAATGTCTTCCTTCTCTTATTATGAGCTTTATCTCCAATAATTATAAAATTCTCAAGCACAAATGAATGTTAATAGTGAAATACTTCAAAACATTCAATCCAAATTGGAAGTTGAATACCTATTAGGACAAAATTCTTCCTCTTGTGTTCCTCAAAACAAGTAGAAAACTACCACAATTCCACTTTAAAATTTGTTTTCTTCATGCCTCCTTTGAAAAATTCAATCCATATTGCAAATTGAAAACCTTTTGTTCCTCCAAACAAACACAAAAATAACACAATTCCACTTCAAAAATAGTGTAGATGATGCCCCGTTTGATAAAATCAACTAAAAATCAAGTTCACCACCTGTAAATACAATAGCTTATGAAAAATAATATACTTTTACTGCTCTCAGTCGTACATGTGAAGTTGCATACTTCACATTAATTTTTTGCAGTATATTTAAATAAAATAAACAGGATCCCGTTTATAAAACGGGATCCCGCTTACTATAAACGAGATCCCACTTATAAAAACTAGGATCCCATTTATAAGAAGTGAGATCCTGTTGTATAATCAGGATCCCGTTCTTCGGCATTGAAGGTGGGGCCATTGGCCAGGAAACAGGATCCCGTTTATGAAACAAGATCCTGTATC